>MU223344.1:1236028-1266222 GCA_018584345.1 Thuja plicata | reverse complement strand
TAGTGTAAGGATTACATGGTTAGAGTAAGGGTTTGTACATCATGGTTAGAATTATGGTTATTAGAGTTAGGGTTAGGATTGAGGGTTAGAGTTAGGATTAGGATTTGTGTTAAGTCTAGGTTAAGAGATATAATTTGGATTATGTATAGGGTTAGGGTTTAAATTAGGTCTAAAGATAAATGAGGATTAGAGTTAGATGTAAAATTAATATTATAGTTGGGGTTCTCATTATATCCGAGATCTAGCTACACCCTAACTCCTATTAAACTATATCTAACAAAATTAAATTAAAACATTTTAAAACATATCTAAAAAAATTTAAATTAATTAAATAACTAACACATTTAATTAACTGAAAAAAAAGATTATATTAATTACTTATATCATTTTATATAAAATCATATTATTTTATTTCTACGATAAAAAAAAAAATACTAAATATAAACAAAAATAACTATTAAATTACAACTATTTTCTATTAATTAAACAAAAAAAAACAATTAAACATAGATTTTTAATTAAAAAACAATTATTTAATACTAAATAAACAAAAACAACTAAAACAAAACATTGAAAAACATTAAAATTTAAAAATAAAAAATGTACTTATCCCTTCCGGCCGGAATACCCCTGTAGCTCTCTCCTTAGCCCCAACCCGCTGAATGCAAATGACCCGCGCGGGCTTTTTTTTGCCCTTTTATATACTTTTGGGGGCCCGGCCGGACCCCCTTCCGGCCGGAATGGATCCAGCCAGACCCCCCGCACCACATAGGCGCCACCTGGCACCTAAAAAGTGCCACAAGGGTCCGGCCGGACATATTCTAGCCGGAATGGGTCCGGTAGACCCCTCCAGTATGTCCTTTAGTGCGACACACTATTGTACTTTTACCCGTATACTATTATGGATTTCCTTAATTTCATTCTGCAGTTTCCCTTTTGTAAGAAAAATGTCGCCAAAAATGTCTTTACTCCATTTTTTCAGATTGTTTTTGATATTGTTCAGTTTCTTAGTCATTCTATACATTGCTCCCCCTTCAATAGTAGGATTCCACCATTTCTCTATCTTAGCTTTTAAGTTAGGGTGAGCTAACCACATTCTTTCAAATCTGAAAGGGATGTTTTTCCTACCATTAATCTTATTAATATTCAGAGATATAGGATAGTGGTTAGAACCAACAAAGAGTTCTACTAAGAGAGTACAATAGTAACTAGTCAACCAGTCAAAGGTTAACAAAGCTCTATCCAATTTGACTTGGATCAGGTCTTTCCCTATGCATCTATTCAACCAAGTATAGTCAATACTTTTGAGCTCAATATCTAAGAGGGCTTCCTCACTGATGAATTCCATAAGATCAAATCTGCTATCAATTTGGGAAACATTTCCTCCCTTTTTTTCTTGATTTTTAAGAGGAGTATTGAAATCTCCCATAATCATCCAGCAAGTTTCTTGGTTTTTGGTGCAGATATCTTTCAATCTCTACATATATTGCTACCTACCACCTCTAGTATTAGGTGCATAAACATTGATAATATTCCAGCTGAGATTCTCCTTGAGATAATTAATATTAACCACTAAAATGTTCTTTTCACTAACAATCAACTTACACATAACATTTTTAGTATACCAAAATATACCTATTCCACCTGAAGCTCCCTCCGAGTCACCTCCAATACTAACATAGTCTTTTTCTACATGCATCTTTTCCAGTTTTTCCTTGGTCATCTTGGTTTCTTGAATTAGTAAGATATAAGGTTTTCTATCTCTTATCATATTCCTAAGAACATCCTGTTTATAGAGGCTATTAAGCCCTCTTATGTTCCAAGAGATAACTTTCATATTAAAGACTTGGGGAACATATCTCATGGATGGTTCTTTGTTTACCATCCACTATGTTTTTCTTGGCTTCATTCTCTCTTTTTTTCTTCTATGATTCCTTGCCTTTTTTTCTTTTGGGAGTGCCCACATCAGCCTTAAATTGTCTTCTAGTTTGAACTCCCCCTTGACTGATACATTTTTGTTTTTTCCCAGAGTGAAATGATAAATAGCTATTATGATCATCCTTCTTAATTGGGTTTTTGATGAAGCTTTTATTTTTCTTAATCTATGACCAAGGGGCTTCTTGATTTTCAGAGTGTTTTTTTGGGTTCAAATTTATCTCCATGCTTTCTTCACTCCACAGAGTTGATATAGGGGATAGCCGATCATCATAACTATCTTCTGAATAATTTTCTTGCTCCTCATTTCCCCCAATGGTGGGAGGTACCCTTGAGGTGGATAAACCATCCAACCCTTTCATTGTATTGGCTTTATTGATGTCTTCTGGTTCTTTCTCTTTCGGTAGCCCCTGCTCTATATTGCCTTCCAACATATTCATTGTATTGGCTTTATTTATGTCTTCTCGTTCCTTCTCTTTATACAGCCCCTGCTCAATACTAGAGTCTTTATTGGTTTCATGGTTCGTTTTGTCTTTAACCAAACTAATTTTATTTTCAGGAATCAGTGATTCCTCAGATTCATTATTGATTAAGTTCCCTATGTTGTTCTCTTGTTGACCTTGATAAGCTTTTCCAACATCTTTTTCATTAGGATTTACCTTCTGCTTCCAAACCTTTTTAGGTTCTCTTTTATGATATTGTTCACTTTTTTGGTCTACTTTTTTTTTTTTTTCTTTCAATGGACATTGTTTAGCCTAGTGACCAGAATTTTTACAAGTAAAACAAGAAAAAGGAAGTGATTCATATTCAATAGCTTGGATGCACTTACCTAGTTTGGAATTCATAGTGATGACCTCTGACAAATCCATTTTGTGGTGAATGTTTACATAGATTCTCATGTAGACCAGTCTAGATCTTGCAACTATCATCAGATCGATCGACAAGAGTTCCCCAAACACACTAGCTAATCCAAAAAAAACATCCTCATGCCAGTATTCCATCGGGAGACTAGGTAATCTCACCCAGATAGGGGCAGAGTCAAATATTTCAGCATTGAGATCAAGATTTTTAACCCATTTTTGGAGAGCCAACGATGACTTGCCAAACATACAAGGTCCTGCGCACAACACTTCTGATAGATCTTCACTATTTGAGAATACAAAGGAAAGAAACCCTTTTGGCATTGCTACTATATCGACCTATCCTTTGAGTTTCCATTTATGGTAAGTAAACTCCCTGACTAGCTCAATATTGGGTCTTATTCCCATGAACTTTCCTACCAGCGTAAGAGCCATTGTAGAAATAGTATGCTCCATAAGAGGATCAGGTATAGAAATACCGTAATAACTAGTGCTTGGGTCTGATGTATTGTTGATACTCGGGAAAGAAGATTTTCCTATTGGTTTAATCCCAAATAATTATGACCAGCTTCCTTTTAGGATATTTTTGTTCAAAGCTTGATCACTTTTTTCTGCCACCAAGCTTTTGGATCTTTCTCCTGGCCCAGTGTCTTGAAAAGGGGGGTCAATGCCATCTTTTGAATCTTTAGTGGAGCCCTTGTTAGTTGATCCTCCTACATTTCACTGGTTTCCTACAGCTATAGAAACCATATAACCTCCAGCATCACTTTTCCCACCTTCACAAATTTTTGAATTCCATCCTGCTCCCGCTCCCGCTCCCGCTCCCACTTCCATCAGATCTGAAAAACAAAAAACTAGAGAACTCTAATATAATTTATGTTGATTCTTCTCTCCCTTTTTTTTTCTTTCATGTTGTTCTACAAGTTGGTTTGTATAGCCTGGAGTGCCTTGGACCCCTGTTCTCCATACCCTCCTTGCATCAGGTGATATCAGAGCGAAGGTGAGATCTAGGTTCCTTCTTGTAATCCCTAACCCTAGTTGGTTGATATTGTTGTGTGGTAGAAGATTGTGATCTGACCTACAATTGTAGAGGGTTTCAAGATGGTTCATAGGAGAGGAAATGTAGATCCAGGTCTAGCTGATATGCTAAGGTAGATGGGTGCAATATTTGAAGTTGTTGAGAAAGCCCAACATAGAAGAATATATCTTGAAGATGTTAGTGATGATAAATTTTCATAAGTACATGGAGAATATCCACCTGCACCTATGATGGATGAGGAAGAACATAGATTCCTATGACTATTGACAAGCTTGAAGTCCACACCTCAGTTTAATCCTTCTAAGTATAGTGAAAAGTTGGATTCTAATTAATTGATAGACTGGATAACCGAGATGGAAAAATACTTTGTATATGAGAATGTATTCACGAGGAAGAAAGTAAACATTACAAGAAAAAAATTTGAAAGGTCATGCATCCTTGTGGTGGGAGCACCTACAATTGCATTGAAAGAAGAAGGTTAAGGACAAGATCAAGGTATGGGATAAGATGATAAAAAAATTGAAGGGAAAGTTCCTACCTTTTGATTACTAGATTACCTAGTTAGGAGAATGCAAATTTTGAAGCAAAAAGATAGCTTGATAAAAGATTATAATGAGGAATTATACATATTAGACATCAGATGTCGACATGTTGAAGATGAAGTAGAAAGAATATAAACATATCTGAAAGTATTAATAAGTTCAATACAATATGAGATTAGCCTGGTAAAGATGGAGGGCATTGAGGAGGCATATCATTTTTCCCTAAAACTTGGGGAGAAATTGAACAAAAAGATATGAACAAAGGTAAAGAGGCAAAGGTGGTAGATTCCCTAGAGGAAGAGGTATATCTGATTGTGAAATAGTAGATCTAAACCAAACAAAAAAGTTTTAGACACATATCAATACAAAGGGAAAACATAATGGAAAGGTGGAAGTTCATTCCGAGGAAGAGGCAAATACTCATTGATGACAAGTAACTTACTCAATGTTTGAATATGTTAAGTTGATCATTGAAATCAAAAAGATAATGCAAGACATTAAATCATTTAATGGACTATATTTTCATTAATGTCAACTTGATATAATCTAATTAGTTATAATTAAAGTGTCAAAAGACTTTAGAGAATCAGAGAGAAAAATATTATGCTTTTAGTAATGCATAAAAGACAAGAATTCACTAAGTGACTACAAACACTGATGGCTAGTGGAACCCGATGGACTGAGATAACTGAAAGTTAAGTCACTATGATGCCTAAGCTAGAAACCTGAAAAGAATTACTGACAAGCAGAATCACAAACATAACCGATGACCAAAATTACAATGTTAACTGACGAGAAGAACTTTGCAGTAAAGTCTGAAGGATAGACAATCTTGATGGACAAACAACATAGATAGAGAAACCCAAGGAGAACTAGAGTTTTTACCAAAGCTATCAAAGAGTTAAAACAACAAAGTTAACTAGAGTTCAAAAAAGAAAAAATATCTAGCTCACAGAGCTAAATATAGTCTTAACTAGTAGTTATCATTGTTTTCATCGACAAGATAAAGCTAGAGATAAGTAAAGGATTTAAAGATATTTTGTCCATTTGGTAGGAAGATTTCTATGAGATACAATAGGAAGTTATACTTTAAATCATATTGGCTAAGATTGTGGATCACGCCAAGATCAAGAAAATCAAGAACCTAGAAATGGTGATATCATGTCTATAAAGAGACAACTTAATTCAATACAAATTAAGGGGACTGAATGAAAAAGAGGATGCTAGAGATAAACTCATGAAGAACAAATTCATATAGTCCTAATCAATCAAGCTAAGGAAAGAGATAAATATTTTTTTGGACACCAAGTAATAGAGCATAGCATCACCGAGCAGAACAAAAGTGGAGCAAAGGTATTGAAAAGATACATTGATCAGAAAGGTAAAATGAGATTACAATAGATCTAAAAACCTGAAAGTATAAGTTGTATATGTGAATAGATCATACTATTTTAGTTTAACCATTGATTTAGAAAGTCTCTTAAAAGAGCAATATTTAAAGATCCTTTCTATATTGAGATACATCCCAAAGAGTATCAAAAAGTTTGATCATGAAGATAGCATGATACGCCAGATACCATTTAACAAACCAGAAGAGTTTAGATAATGAAGCTAGCATAGAAATGCCCGATATCAAGTGACAAACTAATCTTTTAAATCATCTAACAAGGTCACACCTAACAGTGTATTTGTAGCCTTTAACAAGGTTCACTCTTCACCGAGCTCACTTTAGAAGAGTAAAAATTTTGGGTTACATGTCCCAAGTGATTTTTCCCTTAAGAGGGTTTCCACATTAACAATACATGTTTCAATTTGTTTATAAGTCATTACTTTAGTGTTTTTCATTGCACATAACTAATCTAGATTGATTGGTATACTCAAAGTAATTCACTATTTTTTGTTAAATGAAAGACTATTATTCAGTAAACATAAAGAATAAGGTTTAACAAAGCACTCTAAGAAGTAGTAATTTGATAAGTATATTTGAAGGCATTCATCTAATAGGACTAAAGATAACTAGAGGCTTAATATTGTGGTACTAAGTTTTCTAGTTAATTATTTGAAATATTTTTGAGGCCAGTGATTCACCCCACTCTCAATTATTACTAACAATTGGTATCAGAGCTTGTGTGCTTAGAAAGGGAGTTTAACAACTCAAGAAAAAGATCACAAAATGAACAAACGAGATGTGCCCGAGTTGAATAAAAATAACTTTGCATCATGGCAAAGAATAATAAGAAGCCACCGATCAGGTATTGTTAATTATGTGACTCAACACCTTGATATTGAATATGTGTTTCCTACGGGACCTCACACTCTTGAGCAATTGGGAGAAAAGAATGAACATAATTTCATGATGATAGAACTTGCCTCATCACTCTCCGATGTTGAGTTTGAAGATGTCAAAACCTGCACCTCTACAAAGAAAATGTGGGATAAGTTGAGGTTGGTACATGGAGGAGATGCTAATGTACTAAGAGCCAAGGCATAAAGCCTAAGAGGGAGGTTTGATGACCTAAGGATGAGAGAAGGAGAAAATATCACTCAATATAGCTATAGAATCAAAGAGGTAGTCAATGATATCTAAGGAGTTGGAGGAGTACTTGAAAATGAGACAGTGGTAAGTAAAATATTAAGAAACTTACTACCTATATATGCTATTAGAGTTTTTTTTATTCAAGAAATGAGAGTAGTTGCAAACAATACAATTAATCTAGATACTCTGATTGGTAGACTGGTTTCATTTGAGATGAATAACTTTGATAATAGTGTCTTACCAACTATAGAATCTACATTCAAATCTTCTTTGAAAATAAATAATTTAATTCATAGACATGCTATTATAAATGATAGTGAAAGTGATAATGAGGATGAAGGACTTGATGATATTGAAGCAATAATGGAAAGAAGATTGCAGATAGGCAAAGGTAGATACAAAGGTAAATTACCACTTGTATGTTTCAATTGAAAAGAGGTTGGACACTATGCTGCTAGATATCCAAATAGAAGAAAATATGAAAAAAGTAATGATAGAACATATGGGAAGAAGTTTGATAGAGGTGATAATAGATATTACTGAAGCAACTGACAATCTGACAAAAGAGATACCCGATACTACAAGGAAAAATGGAAAAAATATTGTTAGCTAGCTAAGAACAGAGTTGATGACACTGACACCGAATCATAAGAAGACATTGAGATGGTATTTGTAGCCATGAAGGATGATTTAGACAAAGAAGAAAAAAGGTGTTTAGAAATTGCACTCATATCTAAGGTTAGTAAGAATGATGTTTGGATCATAAATAGTGGCTGCACTCACCATATGACCGATGATAAAAAAAAGTTTGAGACTTTTTAATACTATAATGGTGGTTTAGTAAGAATGGGTAATGATACACCTTGTCCAGTTGAAGGTAAAGGAACAATGGTGTTGAATAACCTGATCAAATGTGAAAATGCTTATGGGGTAAAATGACTAAATTGTAATATGTTACGTGTTTCACTGCTGAACAATATAGGTCACCAAATAGAATTTGAAAATAAGAAGGCAAAGATCTTCAATGAATCAGAAAAGGTTGATCGAAACTGGTGAGAAGACAAATGGTAAAATTTTCTATCTTGATGACACTAAAACCACTTGTTTAATGACTAGAAATGAAGACATATGGTTGTGGCACAAAATATTGTGTCATGTGGATTTTGACAACATGATAAAAATAAGAAATAAACGGAATGTCAAAGGTTTGTCGAGCATGACAAAGCCTGAGCATGTCATGTGAAAAAATGTCAAAAAAGTAAGATGACTAAGTCTAGTTTCAAGAGTAAATCCCATACATCTAATGCAATTTTAGAATTAGTCCATACTGATCTATGTAGACCCATGAGGACAAAGAGTTACTATGGAGAAAGGTATTCATTCTCTTTCTTGATGAATATTCTAGAATGATGACAATTATGTTTTTAAAAGATAAAGCGAAAGAATTCAAGATGTTGAAATGGTATAAGGCTATGGTAGAAAAACAAAGTGGAAAGGAATTGAAATGCTTAAGGTCGGATAGAGGAGGGGATTTTATTTCAGACGAGTTCACTAACTATTGAAATGAGCATGGAATTAAAAGATAGGTTTCTACACAAAGAACACCACAGCAAAATGGAATTGTTGAGAGGAGAAACATATCAATTGTTGATTGTGCAAGAACATTGATGATTGAGAAAATTATCACTCAGACTTTTTGGAGGGAAGCTGTCAGTACTGTTGTCTACACATTAAATAGAGTACAACTGAAGAAGGACAAAAGGAAGACACCCTATAAGCTTTGGTGAGGTCACACACCCAACGTAAGTTACTTAAAAATCTTTAGCAGTCGATGTTATATTTTGAAAGATGATAGAAATGGAAAAATTGACTCTAAAAGTGAGCAAGGTATCTTTCTAGGGTATTCAGCCAAAAAAAAGGCTTATAAATGTCTTAACAAGTCATCTAACATGATCATTGAAAGTGAAAATGTGAAAATAGATGAATTTGTAGAAAAGAATGATAAGGAAAGTAGAAAAGAGCCAGAGGACTACAACATGTTTTTTTATGTAGAACCTAACACTCTACTTGAGAAATATTGTATCGCTCCTGAGAAACAAAACATTGCACCTAAGCATCAAGTTGCATTTATTGAAAAATAAGGAAAATCCTCAAGATGATGTTCTGAGCAATGGAGATTAGAACGAATGTCAAGAAGATGATCAGAATGATGAACAATGAGCTGAACCAAAACTTGCCAAGTATGTCAGAAGTCATTATCTACAGAATCAAATCATAGGAGACAATAAGACTAGAATGAGAACAAGAAGTAACTCACTAAACACTAGATGTTTAGTTTGTGATTTTGAGCCTAAATTTGTTAAGACTACACTTGAGAGTGAGGAATGGGTCAGTGCAATGAATGAAGAAATAGAACAGATATAGAAGAATAGTACATGGACACTAGTACTGAGATGATATTACAAGAATGTCATCGATACCAAATGGATATTCAGAAACAAGCTGAATGAGAATGGAGAAGTCACTAGAAATAAAGCAAGATTAGTATGCAAGGGGTATGCACAAGAAGAAGGTATTGATTATTGTGAAACCTTTGCACCCATTTCTAGACTAGAAGGAGTTATAATCTTACATGCTTATTCTACATATAGAGGATTCAAGGTATACTAGATGGATGTAAAATTTGCATTCCTAAATGGAATACTTGAAGAAGCCTGTATATGTTGAATAGCTAGAAGGGTTTGTTGATCAAGACAAGAGAAAGATGGTATGTAGACTACATAAAGCCTTGTATGGATTGAAACAAACACCTAGAGCCTAGTATGAAAGACTTCACTCCTATCTCATTAGCATTGAATTTATAAGAACAAGTGAAAATAGCAATCTATACATAAAAGAAGATACAAATGATAACATTCTGATTGCTGAAATTTTTGTTGATGATAACATTTTTGGGGGAAATGAAATGTTATGTAAATCCTTTTCTAATGCAATGAGAAAAGAATTTGAAATGTCTATTTTTGAGGAGATCAAATTCTTTCTTGATCTACAGATTCTTCAACAAGATGCAGGCATATATATATATATATATATATATATATATATATATATATATCACTCAATGCAAATACATCAAGGAAGTGCTGAAGATATTTAAGACGGAAGACTCCAAACCTATTGGAGCACCTATGGCTACCGGATGTAAGATGACCAAAGAAGACCAAGAAAATGAGGTAAATTAGACCTTGTATAGATCAATGATTGGAAAACTAATGTATGTTGTTCATACCAGACCAAATATAGCACATGTAGCTGGAATAGTTGCAAGATTCTTTACTAATCCTAAACAATCACATATGACTGTTGTCAAGAGAATTCTGAGATATCTGAAGAATACCAAGGACTATGGATTATGGTATAAAAGAGAAGGAAAATTCAAGCTACAAGTCTATACAAATGTTGATTAAGCTGGAAACATTGATGACTGAAAGAGCACAACTGGAGGAGCATTCTTCATGGGTGACAGACTTGTCACATGGATCAGCAAGAAGAAAGGATGCATCTCTTAGTCTACTATGGAAGCAGAGTATGTGGTTACTACTACAAATTTCTTGAATATTGTATGGATCAAACAATTGTTAGAAGGTGTGAATATGAAGATTCTTGAACCAGTAATTATTTATTGTGATAATACCAGTGCAATTAACATTTCTAACAATCTAGTCAGGCATGCTAAGACTAAGCATATTGCTATCAAGTATCACAATATGAGAGAACACATGAAAGAAAAGGAGGTGATACTGTAATATGTTGAAGAAAAAGAACAATTAGCTGATATATTCACCGAGCCATTACTGAAAGATACATTTGAGTACCTGAGACAGAGACTAGGGGTCCAACCCTTGTTTATCAGTCAGTAAGCTGGCAGAGACTAGGCGTCCAACCCTTGTCTATTAGCCTACACATAATCAAAATTTCATTCATGTTGATCCAAACACCAAGATGAATAGAAATAGATACATTTGTACATAGCAAGGTACAAATCTGCACTGAACACAAGAGACATTGTATTGCTAATGGATAGGGAAATTCAAGGAATATATTATATAAAGGGATGAAAGATGATATAGAAGAAACTTGTTTGGCATTATTGTCAAAGGGAGAGATTATCTCATTATCATAAGGGAGAGATATCAAGAATTACAAAGGAGAGATAATCTCATTATCAGGAAAATATTATATTAGTATCCATGAAGAGAAGTTCCTAAGAATCAAAAGGAAGAGATAATCAATATTCAAAGGGAGAGAGATTGAAATTACATATGAAATATCCATCTAAGGGAGAGAAGTAAAAAAGGGAGAGATTTCATACAAAAGGAGAGATTGATGTCAAAATAAAATGAAAATATCAAGAAGAGGAACAATTAAGGAAGAGCACATATCAGAATAGAGACAAAATATGCTACATCTATCTAATTAAGGGATTGAAGATTGAAGAAATAAACTCTCCAAGAAACAAATCTAAGCTATTTGAGCTTACTGGGAGCCAGAAATTTGTAATAGTTACAATAGGAAAGATTGATGCAAATATTATATATCATATTGTATCAATGCCAAAGGGATAGATTGATGACACGTAACTGACTAAATGTTTGAAGATGTTAATTTGATCACAGAAATGCAAATAGATAATGTAAGACATTAAATCAGTTAATGGATTGTATTTTCATTGATGTCAACTCAACATAATCTAATTGGTGATAATTAAAGTGTCAAAAGACTTCAAATAATAATAGAGAAAAAGATTATTCTTTCAGTAATGCATAAAAGATGAGAATTCACTAAGTGAGTAAAAACATCCATAGATAGTGGAACCCGATAGACAGAGATAACCAAAAGTTAAGTCACTGTGATGCCCAAGAAAGAAAACCAACAAGCATTATCGACAAGAAGAATCACAAGAATAGTCGACAGCTAGAATTATAGTGTTAACTCATGATCAGAACTTTCCAGTGAAGCCCGAAGGACAGACAACCCTAACAGATAGAAAACCTGATAGAGAAGTCCGACGAGAACTAGAGTGTTGACTGAAGCTATCAAAGAGTTAAAACACCAAAGTTAAATGGAGTTCAGAAATCACAAAACATCTAGCTGGTAGAGCTAAATATAGAGTTTACTGGTAGTTATCATTGTTTTCATTGAAAAGATAAAGCCAGAGATAAGTAAAGAATTTAAAGTTGTTTTGTACAGTTGGCAAGAATATTTATATGAGATAAAATAGGAAGTTATGATTTAAATCATATTGGCTAAGATTGCGGATCACACCACGATCAAGAAAATCAAGAACCTAGAAATGGTGATATCATGTCTATAAAGAGACAACTTAATTCATTACCAATTAAAGAGAGTGAATTAAAAAGAGGATGCTAGAGAGAAACTGATGAAGAAAAAATTCATTTATTCCTAATCAATCAAGCTAAGGAAAGAGATAAATATATCTACGGATACCAAGGATAGAGCATAGCATCACTGAGGAGAACAAAAGTGGGGCAAAGGTAAATTTAAAAGATACATTGATAGGAAAGGTAAAATGAGCTTAAAATAGATCTGAAAATATGCAAGTAGAAGTTGTATATGTGAACAGATCATATCATTTCAGTGTAACCATTGATTCATATATTCTCTTAACTAAGAAGGATTTAAAGATCCTTTCTATATTGAGATACATCCCAAGGAGTATCAAAAATTTTGATCACGAAGATAGCTTGAGATGCTAGATATAATTTAACAAACCAGAAGAGTTTGGACAAGGAAGGTAGCATAGAAATGCCCGATATCAAGTGATAAACTAATATTTTAAATCGTCTAACAAGGTCACACCTAACATTGTGTCTGTAACCTTTAATAGGGTTGGCTCTTCACCAAGACACTTCAGAAGAGTGAAAATTTTGGGTTACCGGTCCCAAGAGGTTTTCCCTTAATAGGATTTCCAAGTTAAAAATCCATGTGTCAATGTGTTTATGAGTCATTACTTTAGTGTTTTTCATTACACATAACTAATCTGGATTGATCGGTATACTCTAAGTATTTTACATATTTTTGGTAAATGAAAGACTGTTATTCGGTAAACAAAAAGAATGAGGTTTAACAAAGCACTTCGAGTAGTAGTAATTTGATAAGTATATTTGAAGGCATTCATCTTATAGGACTAAAGATAACTAGAGGCTTAATATTGTGGTACTAAGTTTTTGGGTTGATTAATTGGAATATTTTTTAGGCCACTGATTCACGCCCCTATCAGTTATTACTAACACTCTTGTGGTGGCTATAGCAGAAGAGGGTTCCAAGGAATTTGTTACAATTGTCATGGAGAATGACAAATATTTTTAGTGTACACATACAAGAAATAATGTTGGTAGTAGGAGAAATGATTTGGTGCAAGAAGAGTCATTGAATGAACCTGAGAAGGAAGGAAATCTAATGATCAAAAGGATACTATTAAGTGAGAAAGATAAGAAAGATCCTATTAGAAAAAGTTTGTTCAAGACCAGATGTAGAGTTGTAGACAATGTTTGGAAGGTAATTGTTGATAGTGAAAGCTCAAATAATCTGGCATCTAAGGAGATGGTCACAAATTTGTATTTGGAAAGAATGAAGCATCTAAAGCCCTATCAGATTTCATGGATCAAGGATGAACATACATTAATGTTGACTGAACAATGTTTTGTGAATCTAAAAATTGGAAAGTATTATTTTAAGATATTGTGTGATATTATGCCAATGGATTTTTGTCATATTTTGTTGAGTAGACCTTTGCAATATGATAGAAATTTTATACATGATGGAAGAGTGAATAGATATAGTATTTGGGTTGATGGTAAGAAACAAGTATTTTTACCTTTGGTTGAAGAATTTGTTGGTGGGATATGTACATCTGTGAAAGGTTGTTTGATGGAAGGTAGATAGTTTGTTAAGGATTTGAAAAGAAATGATATTCATTATGCTTTAATTCCTAACAAACTGAGTAAGAACACAGAAAAAAAAATTTCTACAGAAGTTGAGAAATTGCTCACCAAGTACAAGGAGACTATTTCAGATAATGTACCTGATGGTTTTCCACCAATGAAAGATATTAGTCATTGTATGGATCTGAATCCTAAAGCTAGTTTACCGAACAAGGAACCACATCAATTGACACTGACTAAGAATGAAAAACTCAACCAACAAGTTCATGAGTTCTTGAACAAGGGTTTTATCAGATAAAGTTTGAGTATATGTGAAGTACCAACTATATTGGCACATAAGAAGAATGGATAATGGTGAATGTGCATTGGTTCAAGAGAAAACAATAAGATTACAGTTAAGTATAGGTTTCCTATACCGAGGGTAGATGATATAATGGATTGTTTGAGTGAAGAGAAATATTTTACCAAAATTGATTTCAAGAGTGGATATCATTAGATCAGGATCAAAGAAGGTGATAAGTGGAAGACTGCCTTCAAGAAAAAAGAAGGTTTGTATGAGTGGTTGTCATTCCCTTTTGTTTAACTAATGCTCCGAGTACATTAATGAGGTTAATGATTGAAGTTTTGAAGAAATTCTAGAATAAATGTGTGATTGTATACTTTGATGATATTCTGATATTCAATAAGACTAGAGAAGAGAATTTGATGCATATAAGACAAGTATTGCAAAGATTGAAAGAGGAAAAGTTGTTGATATATATGAAAAGGTGTTCCTTTATGAAAGAAGAACTTGTGTATTTAGGTTTTGTGATTTCAGCTGATGGATTAAAGATGGATCTTGAGAAGGTTGAAGATATACTTAGTTGGCCTACACTTGAGAATGTTAGTGAGGTAAGATCATTTCATGGATTGGAAAGTTTTTACAGGAATTTTATCTAAAATTTAAGTTCTATTTGTAATGCTATGATTGAGACAATGAGAGGAGACCAAAGAAGATTCAAATGGAAACATGGAGATGATAAGAGTTTTGATAATTTGAGGCAGAAGGTTGTTGAATTCCTTGTGTTAGCCTTACCTCATTTCAATAAGCTATTTCAAGTTGAATGTGATGCAAGTGGAAGTGCAATAAGATCTATGTTAACCCAAGAAGGTAAAACTATTGCTTTCTTTAGTGAAAATTTGAATGATGGTAAAAGGAAATATTTTGTCTATGATCAAGAATTCTATGCTATTTTTCAAGCTCTGAAGAAATAGAGACATTATTTTATGCTGAATGAATTTATGTTGTATATTGATCAGAAGGATTTACAATATTTGGGTAGTCTGAATAAGTTGAATTAGAGACATATGAAATGGGTAAAGTATTTGCAGAGTTTCACATTTTTGACAAAGCATAAGAGTGGAGTTTCTAACTGAGTTGCTAATGCATTGAGTACAAGAAGATCTTTGTTGAATGAAATGAGAATTTAGGTTCTTGGTTTTGATGACATGAAGCATTTATATGAACATGATCCTAATTGTTTTGAGTAGTGGAGAGTGTGTAGAGAACCTATTCCAAATCAACCAGGTAAGTATCAATACTCTTTGATTCAAGGAGATATGTTTTTAAAATGTATCTAGATGTGAATACAGAGATAGTTCTCTGAACTAATCTGATAAAGGAAAAACATAGTAGTGGTTCTGCTAGACATTTTGGTATTGATAAAACATTGAGTTCTATTAAGGAAAAGGTATTTTTGGCCTCAATTGTATAAGGATGTTCAGAAATTTGTGAAAATTTGTGGCTTTTGTCAAGTTGCAAAAGGAGTAAGTTAGATTATTTGTTTGTATACACCGATTTATGTTCCTAAGAAACCTTGGAGTGATATCAGCATAGATTTTGTTCTTGGCTTACCGAGGACATCAAAAGGTAATGATTCCATATTTGTTGTAGTAGATAGATTTTATAAGATGACACATTTCATACCATGTATAAAAACATCAGATCCAATACATATAGAAAATATTTTCTTTAAGGAGATTGTTAGATTGCATAGATTACCAAGGCGTATCATCTTTGACCGAGATAGTAAGTTTGTAAGCTATTTTTCAAAAACACTTTGGAAGAAGTTGGACACCAAGTTAAAGTATAGATCTACATTTCATCCATGGACTGATGGAAAAATAGAGGTTGTAAACAAAATTTTGGGTAACTTGTTAAGAATCTTAGTTGTAGACACACTGAGTAATTGAGATGTGTTATTCTCACAAGCTGAGTTTGCATATAACAATTCAGTGAATAGATGTACTTGAAAGACACCTTTTGAGATTTTTCATGGCACACAAGTAAGAGGTATATCAGACTTGAGAGACATTGTTGTAGGAGAGAATAGAAGTGTTGAAGTAGAAAAGTTTGTTGAGTTTATGAAGACATTTCATGAGGATGTAAAACATAAGTTGGAGAAAAGTAATCTCAAATAAAAGGATAGTGCAGATAAATCAAGGAGACATAAAAATTTTGAATTTGGCGATGCATTAGCGGTTCATTTGAAGAAAGGAAAATTTTGTATTGGAACATATGGAAAATTGAAGATGAAGAAATTCGGTCCTCACAAAATATTGAGAAGATTTGATAGTGGAAATGTGTATGAAGTAGAATTACCTGATGAATGGATATATCACCTATATTCAATATATAATATTTGTATGAGTATCATGAACTTGATGAAGAAGGTATAGTACCGAGTGATTATCCTAAGAAATAGATAGATTGAGAAAATTTTGAAATAGAGAGTTGGTAGAAGTACAAAAGGAAAGGAAAAAATGGTTCAACATATGATAAAATGGAAGAACAACCTGTTGGCGAACTCATCTTGGATTTCTCAATCTAAATTGGATTCCATTTAGGTTGTAACTAACACATTATTTAGAGAATCTTTTCTTTCAACCCCAAGTGTGTGATGTAAGAAAATATTGGGTTCTTTGGAAATCTTCATCAACCAAAAATATGTTAAATTAGTTCAGTAGATTGTTGGAGGCTTTGCGGTAAAGTGCTTGGTAACTGTTGTTTCTCGGTTACTTGTTCTGCCTTTCTTTACTGATGGGTCTTGGTGAAAATTATGACTGCTCGATTGGGTTTTCACCAAGTTGTTTTTGTTTCTTGGTTACCTTCTTACTGAGTTGTTTTTTCTCAATTGATCTTCACTGAGTTGTTCTTGTTACTTGATCGACTTCTTACTGAGTTGTTTATCTTTTTCTGGCCGAATTTTGCATTTAATTTCCATAGTGTAATTAATTTGGGATATCTCATTGGGATGTGTGTGGACCTAAATCTAGGTCTTTTTTGTTTCCTATGTTTGATCTTTAGGATCTTAGTGTCGACCTCTTTGGTGGACTCTTGTATATATTTGGTTGTATGTTCTTAAATGAGGGTAGTAGTTTTTGGTTAGAACATATAGTATTAGAAGATTCAGATCATAGGTCTATGACCTTGCATGTATCAAGACTACTATGTAAATATCTGAATGTATATGGTTGAAACTGGGAAGGCCTTACAACCCGACATGTAATGAGTTTGATGAATTAATATAATTTATGTTTTTTCTTCTCTCCCTTGTTGTGTTGTTTCTTCCATGTTGTTCTAGAAGTTGGTTTGGATAGTTGGTAGTGCCTTAGGCCCCTACTCTCCATACCCTCCTTGGATTACATTTTCATTCACTAATGATTTCAAGGACATGAAAAAATCTAGAGATTACATAGAAATGGAAAATTCACACGATCTTTGCACTTGCAAGAGAATGTTAATGATCCCTGGGAGTGTTAGTTTGTAGAAAGGAGCTCTGTAAAGTTACTTCCATATCAAATTAAACTATCTAATACTTAAGGAATACCATAATTTTCCATTTCAATATATTTGTGACACAAGATGAAGGTTATAAATGACATCCCTCAGTAGAATCAATCATAAGAATATTTAAAAGTAGTGGATATTATAGAGAATATAGATGATTTCAGGATATAATTGCAGGAAGAGTATTGGCATGAAATGCAGAAGTAGAGTGGATAGGTTGCCAAAGGGATATTAAAATGGAGGGTCATGGCTGGAGGTCTATTAAAAACTAGAAGGAGAAGAAAAATCCTAATCCAAACGGATAACATTCTTATACCTCCTAGTTGTGGCATTGCAAGAGGAAGGAGGATGAAGAAGAGAATGATGAGACCTTGATGTCATGCATATTTCAGTAGGAATAGGTTACATAATCCTCCAGGTTTATTATAAAGAAATTTTGATAATCGTATATCCTAACTTTTTATACATAAGTATCAATGAAAGAGTGATATCTATCCAACTCTAGATTATGGTACTTTTTTTGGGAGATACTCTGACTTGCACGTGGACTACCAGTTACACACCTAAAATGGTTAGGAAATAAAAAAAATTGTTAGGGATTAACAAACTTTATTGGGATCTAGTTCTATGTTCAACACCTATGATTTCAAATTCTAATAATTATCCACATGTGATTGATTATAGTATGCAAATTAGTATAAGATTAATATCTATGCAGACCTAAAAGTAGTTGTACACCTCCCTTAGTCTTGTGGAGATTAAAAATAAGAAGTCTTACATGCCTTTCTAAAGTTGGCTTTTCTTGTTCTCAGTTTGTAGATGATGTAGAGTTTGTGAGTTAGGTGAAGATCCCTAAGTCTAATTCCCATATTCTCTTTTATGATTGAGGTTTGGAAGAAAATGAACCAACATAAATGGTGAATCTTGTAGAAAAAGTAGGATAAGATGTTAGAAAATACCCTAAATTATTTGATATTATTTTCCTAATTTATCCAGATGAGTTGCGCCACTTGTGTCAGCTAAAAATAATTTCTAAGAACTTGATTAAGTTTTATTTTTCATAGTTAGAAATGTTTGAAAGAGTTTATTCTATTGGATAAACAAAGAAAATGTTGGGACTATAATGTGGGTATGTCTCGGTCTTTATGAATAAGTTCATATCTAAATAATCTTTCACGTTGAGATCTCAGCGAAAGATAGAAGATATCATTGATTATTGAATCTTTAAAAGTATTTGGGTGAGTACACAAGTTATTGAGTTTATTATTTGTTTGATGTTGATAAATGAATAAAAATGGTGCTTCTTGGTAATGGTGTTTCCCAAGTATTGCAACCTAATTTGAATTGGCCAAAAAATGAGTAGGAAGATATTATTTCTCAATTACACTTGCTATCTTGGAAAAATAAGACAAGTTATGAAAATTTTAGAAGATTCATTGATGTGTTGGAAAAAGAAGAGGATAGAGCTTAGATTAATGAGGAAATATGAGGAGATTAATCATTGAAGCTAGAAGGATCAAATTATAACTTAACTAGTGCATAGTTAAATCAAGAAAATGAATGATCAATTTTAACAAAGGAAATTGATATATCAATAATAAGGTTCCTAACATCATCCTCAAGGTCAGGTTGTGACTTTGTGGAAGAAGAATCCAAGTTGTTTCCAAAAATATTAACAATATTTGTTGCTCAAAGTCTCATACATAGTTATGGCTTGTCCTCTGAAAAGAGATTTCAAGATTGAAATGTATAGGGCCACAAATTTTAATTCTGTCCTTAGTTATAGAAAGAGATTGTGAGATGAAATCAATAAAGACATCCCAGGATTCTGTGGACAAATATGTGAGTTAGCTGAGAAACATTTGCAATATTTTAATAATATAATAGATGGTTATGAAATATATTATGAAGATGTGATTATGAGGTTCTTTGTTCAATAATTAAAATAAGATTTCACATAATGGTTTTTAAATATGTTTCAAAATTGTATAGATTCATGGGCACAATTTAAATGAATTTTCTTGGAATACTCTGGTGAGTAGATTTGTGAGTTTGTTTTGTTTGCAAACTTTTTTGTTGCTCAGATTGAAAATGATGAATAAGTTCATGTATTTAGTGTGATGTTTATGAGAACATTGATAATAATTCCTAATAAATCTATTCCTCAAGATGAAATGGTACTGGTTGTGTACCTAGGCTCTTTTGATCCTAAAATGAGTTATAAGTTGAGAATAGAAAGCACATAAAGTTTAGATGAAGCATCTGAGTATCCATGAATGTTGAAAGGTATCTAAGTTTGGAATGATTAGAAATTTAAGACTAAGATGATGAGATATTATTATAAGCCTTATACAAATGAGGAACCTATCTTGAATATTATGAATTCTACTTCAATTAATTACTAACCTAATGCTTCAATTACAACTTTCATTGCATATCTCTTAAAAATTTTGACTCTATCTCTTGTGATGTGAAAAGTGAACCAAGAATTTGTATAACATGTCCCAAGAAGTGAGTTTATTTCAATCTATGCCTACCATATTACATTCACCAGTGAAAATTCATGCTTATAAATAATACTTTCGGGTGCATATACCTAAAGTTAGTGTAGGTGATAGTACACCTTATGTCCCATTTCAAATATTGTTTCATACTATAGATCATATTGATCCTCGATTTTATTGTCAGTAAGGTATTCCTAGTTTGACATGCATGGTTTATAATTAGGAGTCTAAAAGTGGATAGAATAATCATGATTTTTTATTAAGATTAACAATGACCTTTCTTATGAGAAACAAATTTATGATTCTTCGTCTAATAAAGTTTATAGTACTGATGATTGTTCTAGCTTTGATTTTTCTCATGCTGACTCTGATTCTTTTGTTTCTTATGAAAAATTATTGTGATGTTAATATTGATATTATTTTTAGTAAAATCACTAATCCACAATTCAATGAGCAAACATGAATATGTAAAATGGTACACTGTCATAACTTTTTTTAGAATGGCTATCATAGCGATGTGAACCCATTTTTTGAAGAGATGGTTGAGAATTCTAATGATTCTAATGTGGCATCACATATTGAAGTCAATGATTATAGTGATCAATATATAATATCTGACTAAGAATTATTGTGTAATATTTTTAATCTCCTTTTCAAACTGATTGTGATGATGTTGTCAAGGAATTTTTAGATTTTTGTCAACTTGAATGTGAATATGTTACTTTTTAATGGAAATATTGCTGAAATATGTGGAAACTAATGTTGTTAGTTAGATTCCATATGGAAATAATTTATGAAAATAATATTACTATGATGAAGTTATATGCAATGATGTAGATGTTTGTAATGGGATGCTATTTGATTTGTGTGGGTGAATTATAGAAGTTTTTTGTTTGGAAAGGAGTAAGGATCTCTATTTTAGATCAGATTTCTTTCTTTCAACTACATGTATGTTCATTTTTACAAGAATGGGATGTTAAGAATAAAAATACTTGATATTCGCGAGGCACTAAAAAATTGAGCATGACAAAATGAAATTTTTCTATGATCATACCGTCTTCTCTAGATTGCATTAATTAATCATTAGCAATTATTTTTCCTGTATGAAAATTAATCATGATGTAAGATCTAATGATTCTAGTTATATGGTTGAAAATAAGCATTTTATTTTTTCATTTCAGCTTGAGGAGGTTTTCCAAGAGCAGGGTTATGAGATAAACATTGAGAAGTATAGTATTCACATTGAGCATATTTTGTATGATGTTTGTAATATGCATTTGTTATATGGTTTTGATTTTTCTTAATTATTGCATGATGATAAAGTTCATAATCATGAAGACTTTGCATACAATACCACTTGTGTGAGCATGTTGAAGGGTATCCATTGTGGCAAGTGTGATTTATTATATTTCAACAATATTTCTAGATTGATGACATTGTTAAGAGATTATAATCACATGTTAGACAAAGGGAGATTTTTGTTTTACATGTTTGGTGGCCTCTGAATGCCAATTTGAAGATAGTTATGAAGTTTCAAAAGTTTTCTACATAGCAAATAAGAAGCCCAATGAATTTTGTTAGGGTCAACTTTTCTAGAGGTTATTGGTTTCTTTTGTTGAAATCAAATTCAACAATCCCCAACAAGAGCCACTGATAGTGCTTAAATTTTTTAGCTTTGCAAAAAAATAATTTTCCTATTGAAGTTGATCATAATCCTGTTTGCATTATTTTATGCAATAATTTTAAGGCCTAGGTTTTAGGGTTTATATCCATTTGTTAGTATTTTGTCTCAAGCCCTAAATCTTTTAAATGTTTCATCGTTACCTTTTTATTCTTAAGTGATTCATTGATAAATGGTTTTTTTTCATTCAAAGGGGCTATGGTTATGCCATTAGGTTTTATGTTTTGGTCACCCCTTTTATTTTCTGAAGTGTAAGTTCCTAGCTGGGTGGCCCGATAGTCTTTTTTACTTAGGTGAACAACATTATTGGTGTTATCTTTGTTCTAGATTAGACCAATTTAATTTATGCTAGCTGTGGAAGTTTCATGCTACATTTTTATATTCTCTGCAATGCTACTATCTTGTTTATCGATTATTTTATTCATTGTGACATTACGATACGATGCCATTTGTCGTTTCCTAGTTGGCCGAGTCAACCTTATGAAATGGTATTATTTTATGGGCTGAATGCCTTGGTTAAAGGTCAAGAACTTCTTCTAAAAGCGTAGAAAATAAAATTAAATGTACAAAACCCATTTCCAAGACCACTTCAACTAATGCAATGATTTACATAGAATATTGCGTCAAGGAGTCAAACATATTTTGACCAAACACATGCTTATTCTATGATCTTCTCCACATGCTAGCATTGAACAATGTGATGCCAAACATCACCTCGAATCATGAAGACATGCTACTAGATCATGACTAACATAATTGATTCCACCATAATCACAACACCAATCATTAATAAAATATTTATCAACTGTCGCTCAAGAAATAAAACACTATAACTTATTAATAACTTTATCTTTGTTCACTGGTCACCTATCCTGTATATCGATCACTCAATGTAGTTCCGATTGCAACTGTAGAATCTTAAAACTATTTACCACTATACCCTATGACCGCACCATAAGACACAATGAAGATTTTAAAAGACATTGAAATCATCTATGACCCGTCATTAACTGTTCTACCAATTGCATTGGTATACTTTAACCAATCACAAATTTCACATAAGATCACTTTAGATTTAGAAGTCATGCATTAGGCATCCAGACACATAACTGAGTCTTCCATAAATATGGTAACCAATGAAACTCACCGCAACGCTTCATTAATCATAAATTTTTTTGGAAACACACCAACAACACAAAATCAATAGTTGACATCAATGACAACATAATATATGATCATCCTATAATAAAATATGCATCATGACATCTCCATAACTCACTTACCATCACTGCATAAAATATGTCAATAAAGCCCTTCTTGACTAAAACAAAAAGGACCTACTTCAAACAACTTATTATAAGTGTTGTAAGCCAACATAATACCCATATCTCCTTCAGGGTTCTAAAATCATCACACCCTGGATTCTAGGATAGGTATAGAGATTTATATCCTCATAAACATATAAATAATAGCATGATTGGTCAAGTAGTAAATATTTTTGAAAACCAATTTAGGTTGGACAATCATGACATGCCTATATTAACTCCTCTACAAACACCCTTTAACTTTATTAATCTTGGTGACTCCTATCTCCAAAGATGAACCCACCCCTTATGGGATCTTATTAAAATTTCCCATTGCCTCTACATGCATGGAAGAATATGGCTCTACAGGCTTCTAAGATCCACTTTCATCCATAAGAAAAAATTAGCCATAAACAAATGCTCTTACCTATAAGGGAAAGATATGAAAAAAAAAAACCCTTCACCACCACATTGGGTTGTCTTCCAACAAAAAATAGTAGAAAGTAAAATGAATATATCCTAAAATATGATGGGGAGGAAACACATCCCTAGCAATCATTGCGGACTTTGACACTACTGTCACATAACAATAAAAACCCCCAAATACATAGGAATTAGAAGAGAATCCCAAATAATGTATGTCTAAGGGAAAAAAAATTACTGTGAAAAAAAAACATAGCTAGGGCACAACCCTAACCTATAAACATAGAGTTCCATCCATCTTCCTTCTATCTTTTGTCTCTCATAGAATAGCCGATAGTATAAATTTATTAAAATAGTTTAATTCTTAATTATATGGTATCATATTAAAATGAAATAAATACTAACCATTTACTTAATTAAAAATCATGAGATGAACCCTTATATCACACAGTAATCTTTTCTACATCCTATCTGAGGCCGTATATTGAATGAATTTCCTCTTAAATCAATGAATATCCTTCCACCACAATTAGTTTCAAGTTATGTTTCACTTTCATAAGAAATATAATCAATTGTAAATAATGGTTATATACTTACACCTATTTTAACAAATTGACAACAAAAAAATTGAATTCTTAATTGTTTAAAAAATTAAGGAAAATCGGGATTTATAGGGACCCAAAACCCAAAGAGTACAAGAGAACAAAATAAGAGTTTAGACCAGTAGAGAAGAACAACAAAAGAAAAAAAAAAAAAAAGAGGGGGAAAGAACGAACCCAAAAACATCCAAATAACCCTAACCAGGAAGCCAAAAAAATACCAAAAGAAACTAAACTAGAACCATCCTTTTAGACTCGGGACAGTTTGATCCATTTTAGAATCCAGCTCGATCATCTTAACCACATTGGCTTTAAGCTCCATAATGTTGGATAGGGAAGTCTGGTTAATCTTAGCTCTAGTTTTGGATCTCAGACCTTTACCTTTGGTAGGAGGAATATGACAGCTAGCAGGATTGTCTAACATGTTGACTAGAAGATGGAGGTTGTTAGAAGAAGCCTTGATTCACTCCCTAGAGTACTCCAACATATTATCCATTGTTTTTTTCTAGGTATTCAATTCTAGATAAAAACATGATAGGGGCATAAAAGTCCTAAGAATTATCATCACTTTTACCCCTGTTATTCATCATGTCCTGCATATTTTGGAGGTTGACATCTAGGTGATTATTTTGCACTCCGAGCTTCTTGTTTTCTTGGTAGCACCAATCATTAGTCATGAAAGAGTAAAGGGAGTTGGCTTTGGCTTTTAATATTTGTAAAAATACCCTAGTGTGATCCTCCTTTTCATACAAGTCACCAATATCCATAAATAGTTCATTCTCAGTAGTATCCAGGTTGTTCTCTTTCTTCCCTCTCTCTTCTTCTACAAGCTCTTTAGCCATTTAAAGGATATTGTAATATATACCTTTCACCTTATCCTAGGAGCGTGGATTCTCTACCTCAATATCATTATTCTTAATAGACCAGGAATGGGAATTCTCCTTGTTAGAGTCATGCTCCTTCCCCAGATTATAAGTATCATTCATCCCTTTATTTTGCATAGTATTTAACTGCTTGCCTCCCTCTATCTCAGTCTCCTTTTTCCTATTAAGCTAGTTTTTCTCATCAATGTCAATAATAATTTTACCCTAATCTCTCTGAACTAGGTTTTCCTCCATGTCTGGGTTACTCTTATCCAAGTCAACATTATTCTTGTTAGATTCTATAGTTTTCTCCTCACCAACATCAGTTTTAGAATTTTCATGAATCTCATTAGGGGTTCCCCTAAAGATGACGTATCCATACTCCAAGCCACAGTTACATACTTCTTAATAATATACGGGGAAAATTAGGGTCGTCATGCTAGAAGGCAATGCCCTTCGAATCATCATCCTTTGAGTCCAATGAATATGTGAGACCTACATTAGACTATTATAGTTTTACTATTTTGTTCTCATGCTTTCAGTAGTTTATGCTTTGACATACTTTGACTATCAGAGAGACTTTTATACATTTTAGGATCGGTGGAATCCTGTCTTATATATTCAGCACCTGATTTTGTAATCAGGGCACTTTTGAGTTGTTTATGTTCTGATTTAGTTTCAGCTTATGTTGATGTCTTATATGGATCTAAATGTATGAATGCAATATGATGAAAATGGTTTAGGAAACCAATGCTAGGATATTTCAGTTCTAAATGCAATGTGGTTTATATGCTTACATATATTATGGATGTTATGTTTCATATCATGTTGTTTTGGATCTACTAATGTGTGCATTGAGTGTGCAGGAGAAGTTGACCATGGATCTAAATCGAGGACCCAGTACTGGAACCTATGTAAATACCCATGCTTTCCAAGGTCATGTCTATATAAAGAGACATGGACCTTGTTGTTATGTGTTTATTTCGTGAATGTGGTTTGCATGTGTGTTATTAAATTAGTAAATGTTCATGTTACTAAGTCATGTCTAATGTTTTAATTTAATGTGCCAAATTTGGCAAGTGTTGTAATTTAATTATTGACGTGGATAGTAAAGGGGAAACCAAGGTAAGTCAAGGGTTAAATAAGGTCATCTAGGAGTAGTACCCAAGCTTACCCCAGGGTTAGAAGTTTCTAGAATTTCTTTGACTTATAAATTCGTAGGTTAACTTTAGGGTGAGTTTTAGAGGGTCTCTTGGGCTCCTAGGGGGTAACCGAGGTCAGTTTTAGTCACCCAACTTCGTACCCTATGGGTTAGGGGTCATTTTCCAGTCATTAATGAGCCTCTAAAATCATTTATTACTCCCTTTAAGTGTCATTTTCATCTTTGAGCGAATTTGGAAGAGGAGTGTGACTTTGGTTATCCTCACTCTCTCTTCTACCCATGTTTCATTTGACTTCACCCTTGGAGGGTTAGGAAGTGGTTTAGTTTAGGATTGGTTAGAGTTACATTACCCTTGGGTTAAGCCTTGCTCATGTTAGAGGTTTGCCTATTTAGGGGAGACTTTAGGATGAGTTGAGTGCTCACCCACTCTCTACCCTTAGAGATAGAATTCAGTTTGAAGGAGCCTTTGGAGAAGGAAGCTTAGGAAGGATAGCTCAACACCTTTCCTCTTCACACCTTAGCTTGGATTAAGGTTGGAATTCTTTTAAAGTTATTGTTTGTGTTTATGTGTGTGTTCTTGAGCTCAAGAAATCCATTAATGGAGTCTTATGTGTTTTGAAGCTTTTATTTTATGTTGAAAATTTTAATGTTTATTCTCAATGTCTTTATTTTTTGCTTTATTTTGAATGAGTCTTCAAGGTACACTCACCCTTGGGAAGGCACAATAGCCTTGGAGGGGTAGTTGGAAATGATTCTTGTTAAGTATAGAGTCTCCCATGTGAGGAGGGATAAACTTGGGGTAACATGATACACATGAAGCCAAGATGGGCCTGAGGGCATTTAGGAGGTATAAGGAGGTTATTCAGGACAACATCTTTTAAAGATGGTCCTTATCAAGAACATGTGTGGCTTGTGTATTATTTGTGATCTTGGCTTTCTCCTTCAGTGAGGTCTACCACCACCCCTATTTCTAGAATGTCTCTTGGAGATACTTCCTCTGTTTATCCTGATGTTGGGAAGCCTTCTTGTGCTTGAGTTTCTATTTCTTTTTATGCTTGTTGGGTGTCTTCTATTTGTAACCAGTTCCAGATTTGATCCCCAAGCTCGGTGGTGGCCTTGTAAAGGCCTAGGTTGGGTGGTGAGCATCCGTGGTTAGCTCTCTTTTATTAGGTTCGACCAGATGGAGGAGCTTCAAGATTTCCCTTAAGAGAACGTTGTGAACAATTGTAACTGATCATTTGTAAATCTTGTGCATTGGAAGGAACTTCCTTTGATCATGTGAAGATGGAATTCTATGAATCTTGTAACCTATGTTGTTTAAGTTTTTCATTACTGTTTTTGAATTAAGAAGAGTGGTTATTATAAAGGATTCCATGTATTTTGTTTTAAATTTCTTATAGAGGAAGAAATATATTTCAAATATCACGACATCTCTTTTATCTAATAATCCCAATGTTCCATGCTTGTTGGAAAGTTTAAAATCTTAATGCCCAATTTAAGTGTTGTTTTAGTTAAAATTAGATTATTCCTCTTTAAAATTAAGTCATTTGTTACGTTAACTAAATGGTAGAATCTTTCTTTCTATGAAAGTCCTGTGATATAAATGTATTTATTTATTATGATTTTAAGAATTGGAATTTTTTTTTACTTAGTAAATTTAGATTTTAAAAAAAAATAATAATAATATGGAAGTGCTTAAATTAAAATTTCCTTCCACTATAACGTGGAGATAAAAATATAGATCGATTTGATCCAATAAAAATTAAAAAAAAACTTCCTTATATAGCCGTTGTTTTGACATATACAGTGGCGATTTTTTTGATTGAGTTTCCATTAAATTTAGATTAGATTTTCTTTTAGATTTGATTTACTTAAATTAGATTTGTATAGTTAGATTTGTTTTATATATGTAATCATATTCTAATTTTTAAGTAGTTAGTATTAGATTAATGTATAAAGTAATATTGTTTATTTATTTTTATTATTATTACATTGGCAATGTTATTACTTTTTTTGTTATTAATATTATTATGGTTTGTTAAGTATGTTTATATTTTTTTATATACATTGTTAAGGGGTAATTTTGTAAAGTATTTAAAATTAAAGTTAAAATTCTTTTTTTTTTAATTAGTTAATATCCATTAGTTTATTTTCTTTCTCCTGAATGTTAATTAAATTAAATTATTAAGGGAATTTGGTTAATTTAAGTTACTCTTAATGCAATACTTAATCGTAGATTTATGTCAAAACCCAGATAACATTTTATCGATAAGGGGGTCATAAAAACCCCTTATCTTCATGATATACTTCTATTAAGGGTATAATCGCTACCTATGACCAACGTTGTGCATGGTTGACTTTTGGTCAACTATAGTCAAACTTCCTCCGATCACCCCGATTTTCATCCCTGTTGTTCCCTGTACACGTTGGACCCTAGGATTTTAGTTTCATGTCTTACGGAGATAGTTGACTTTTTGGTCAACATGGGTTGACTTTCTAGTCAACTACCTCATTTTGCATGCCTGTGACCTCTTTAGAGTTTGGTAGTCCCTAGTCTTGTCTCTTCTCTTATTTTGGGGAATAGCTGACTTTTGGTCAATTGCCTTGATTTACATGCAAATCCAGTTTGGAGCTTTAGACATCCATTAGGATAGCTGTGAAAGCTATCCCTCTCCTTGAGACCTTTTCTGGTTTTGATTATCCCTTTGCACCATTTTGCGTGCACATGTTACCCTTATGATTGTTTGGGTATCCTGTTTGTGTGCGTTATTAAAAATGTTTGTTCGTGTGTTTCTGCCCAACTTTTGGGCATGAAATTTTGGTATCAGAGCCATGTTTAGCAACATTGGGAACCTAACCCACTACGTTATCACTAAATTTTTCTTGCATGTGTAGGATGCCACCTATCACTCGTCAAGCCCGTCAGTAAGGGTGTGGTTGGCGATGTATCCCCGCAGCACGCATGGAGGTACAACCTGAGGTAGAGGATCGTATGAGGGATCAAAGCCCACCTCCTAAACCCCCTCCTGATCCTAATGCAGTACTTTTGGTGGCCTTTTAGAACCTGGCTGGACTCATACTTGATCGCATGCCACCTATTAATTAGGAGAGAGAGAGAGAAGTAGGATCCCACCTCCTAGAGCAGGGGGAAATTAGATAGATCAGGAGGATGAGTCCATCACGGTACCAGGTGGTGTTCCTAGGGGAGGTGCATAGAGACTCGATAGGGCACCCCCTATATCGGGAATCAGATTACAGAATTGATGAGGCTTAAACCACCTCCCTTCACAGGAGAAGCAGATGGGGCAGGAGCTAAGGCTTGGCTATTAAGCCTTGAGAGGTGTTTTGGGTTACGGAACTATGGCAGCAACCTTAAGGCACGATTCACAATCCTTTTTCTCAGAGATGGGGCCTCCACTTGGTGGAGGCGTGAGGAGACCAAGGGTCTCATTGACATTAATACCCTCTCTTGGGGAGATTTCCTCGAGCTCTTCAAAGAACAGTATATTTTTGAGCAGTTCAGACAGCACTGTATAGACAAGTTCCATGACCTCCGGCAACGGGGTGTTTTAGTAGCCTAGTATGACGGCAAGTTTCTCAATCTCCTACCCTATGTTGAATACATGGGAGATGAGAAGCTACAGGTGAATAGGTTCATCAAGGGATTAAATCCTACAATTTTAGATAGGGTACACATGGTACCTTCAGGGAACTTAAAGTTCACGGTAGACAGGGCCTTAGTGGCCGAAGAGATAGTTCGGGGCCCACAGAACTATAGGGATGGTTCGCAGAACCACAATACCTCATCTCAGGCCTCTGGATATCAGAAGAACTCATGGAAAGGGAATCAGAGGAACTCTTCAGGGGCATATAGGGCCCCTCAGCAGCAACAGCAACAACAGCAACCACAACAGTCATAGCAGAACCAGCAACAAAGGGCACCTTAGGTTCA
>MU223344.1:1160305-1219335 GCA_018584345.1 Thuja plicata | reverse complement strand
ACTAACATCATCTATCTAATACTAACATTAATATCTATATAACATTCACAACTATCAAATATTTAATTTTGTATAAATAGAAATAAAAAGAATATACATGCTAGAACAAAATAACTTAAAAATATTACCTTAAATATGTTAAAATAATAATTATAGAAAAGTATATAACATAAACATCAAATTAAATAATTTAGACTAATCTTTACCTAAATCAAGCCAAAAGAAAAAATAATAATAAAAATAAAAATAAAATAAAAATATGACCAATCAAAACCTATTTCTACTCCACTCATTTCGTTTTTAAATCAAGCTGCATGTTTATAGAAACTATAATAAAAATTAAAGTTCTACTCCACTTATTTTTCTTTTAAATCCAGATTTGTAGAAACTGTTGGAAAAATACAGAACACTTTCTTACGTTAAATGGAGTTTCCATTTTTTCCTATTTTTTGCCTGGATTTGTGCTTGTAGGAATCTTCAAAATGGGAATGAATTCCTTGGTTTGGGCTCTAAAATCTAGGTTTAAAGAGGATAAATTGAAAAAAATAATAATAGTGTACTTACGAATGGATTGTTTAGAGAGTATGATTCAATTTTAATTATATGATTTGTTCATACTTTTGTATCCTGTAAGCTCATAAAATTAATGGCTATAGATTATTGCATTATAATAGCTTTGTTTCTTATGCTGGTTTAGGTTTAAAATATTGTTATTTATATAGTAATTATATACATCAAAATTTTCACAAGGTTTTGCACAAAATTTCATTTTTTGTTAAAGTAAACATGTTTATTTCAAGTACATTCTGATTCATTTCCTTTATGATCAAATTTTTGAATCGACTCTGCTTAGCCATTATGAATTCCGTAGTGTAGGGTTTGTATGTTCTTTTCTCTGGTAGTTATTTGTCTTCTTTGTTTCACACTTTTTTTTTACACTTTTTGCTGATTTTAACACCCTTATCATGGAAGGCTATGGATAAACCTGATACTGAGTTCTAATTTGATTCTATAGCTGTGCTTTTGATATGGCATTTAATTTTGCATAAATAGAAATAAAAATTATAAAAAAATAAAGAGAATGAGAAAATAAATAGAACATACATAGCTATCAAATTAATATTTTTAAACAGTTATCGTACCTATTCAAATTGGAATGTCTGGCACGAAATTGAATGCCTGATGAAATTGATAAATGGTTACTATTTTGAATGGTTATTAAAAACAATATATATTAATAAAGATAAAAAAACTAAATTTATTCAAAGAAATAAATGTAAATCATAAAGGAAATGCAGTCAAAATATTGAGCTATTCTAAATATTGAATGATTGAATGGCTTTCAGAAACAAAGTTTCTCCAGTGAGAGGTGCAGAGTTTCTAATATTATTTTTGCAGTTTCTCATATTGCATTTGCAAGATCTAATAGACTATTTTCATAAACTAATATAATAATGTAATTTTGAAGAGTCATTTACTACCATTTCTGCTAACACGTTTCCACTACCATGCGTTTGAGCTTCTTTATTGCCACTTTTCCACTTCTCCGTTTTCCATTTGCATGGATGCTTATTTTAATAGTCCTCACTTGTCGCATTAAAATCCCTTCATATTCATCAGTTACGTTATAACTTTGAATAATAGCTTTGATAAGATTTTAAAAAAAATCTTCTTTAAAATTAAAATTAATCCTATTGTATTTACACGTCAAAAAACTGATGCTATTTCTTTTATTTTTGGCTTTTTCTTGTGTATGGATAGAGAATTGTGAGAAATTTGAAAGGTTTCTTTTTTCTTACACCGTTACATTCGCTGACCTCCTATAGAGGCTGCTTCCATTGTAGGGTTACGCCTCTCGACGTAACAATGTATTTGACAAATCAAATATTTAGATGTGGCGCATAAGGACTTGGGCTTTGTATTTTAGTATGTTGACTTTCATTGTTTTCTCATTAACATAAAAGATGGAGGATTTTTTGTTCTAAGTTTCCAAGGCTGACAACCAACATTTCTCAGGTCTATAACCTTTTACTCTGAAATATGTTTCTTTTTAATAATTCTTGTCATCCTTATCGAGCTAAATTGGGTTTTTAGTACTTTTTTCAGTAGATGCTATCGAATCTGATTTTATTTGACAGACAGGTGACACATGTAGATAAATTCTTAATGCAAAATGAACATTTATCTTTTTTAAAATCAATACAAAAATTTTAATAAAAAATATTTTTTAAATGATTTATTAAATTGAACAAGGATTTCACCTCTTTTTAACAGTCTTGACATTTTTCCAGGATTATGATAAACGATGATCTTAAGGAGAGCTATGATGTTTCCATTGTAGAAGAGGTGATAAAAACTTGACTAAAAACACAATTGTGAAACATGAATGGATTTTGAGAATTTCATGATTCGTAAGAACAATGGGAAGGATGTTGTCCATGTAAAAATTATAGATAGACTGTATAATCTGAAAACTCACAACTAAATGTTCTATAATGAGCAATAAACTATATCCTCATTCAAAAGGTAGAATGGAAAATAAAACATATACACAGAGAATGAAACTTTGTTTCCCAATCACTGGGAATGCATAGCGGAATCAAAATGGAGACAACAAAATACAAAAGGAGCTAGAGATATGCAAGCTTCTTCTTGCTTCTATTAAATTGAAAATAACCTATACAATAAAAAAAATAAACTTGCAGTTATATGGGGTACATAGAAATTTTCTAGAGCTTCTTAGAGCTCTCACAAGATTATCTAAGCAATCACTACTCAAAAAATAATCAATTACAATTGTTGTTGCAGTAAAATTCTCTAATAAAATAGATCACTACAAAAAACAATCTCTTGCTACTACATACAAAAGACAACTTAACTTCTTACATATTGAAAAATAAAAACATTCTTACCTTTATTGAAAAATTTTGTCCGAAAAAAAATCATATTTCCCCAAAATCTGATTTGAATTTATCTAGGAAAAATTCCACACAAAATTTGATTTACTGTGAGCAGCAATAAATTGAGGAAACTTATTGGAGACATCAGAGAGGCTCAGGGAAATCTAATTTGAAAATCCAACACTCTCACTTTGTCTTGAGTCAAAAAACAAGATCATGCTTAATCCAAATAAACCACGCCCACATTTCTCCTTAGGCACTCAAAACTTGCAATGCCCAAACACTTGGTGAAAATATCTGCTAGTTGATGCTCAGACTTGCAAAAGTCTATTTTTATTTCACCATCCTCAACTAACTCTCTGATAAAATGATACTTGATTTCAATGTGCTTGCTTCTTCTATAAAACACAGTATTTTTTGACAATGCTATTGAGGAAATATTGTCACAAAATATTGTGGTTCCATCCTCTTGTTCTTCCTTCAAATCTATTAAGATCATTCTCATACAAATAGCTTGACATGCTACTGCATTTACTCCTATATACTCAGCCTCTACTATATATTGAGAAACTATGGGTTGCTTCTTAGAATTCCATGAGATTAAACCTGAACCCATATGAAAAACATATCTAGAAGTGTTCTTCCTATCATCCAAACTTCCTACCCAATCACTATCTGTGTAACCAATTAGCCCAAAATCATTTGATTCAGTATACAGAGGACCATATCCTTTGGTGTCATTCACATACCTCAGGATTCTCTTTCCCGCTTGGCAATGCGAGTCCTTTGGAGTTTCCATAAATCTGGAAATCAAACTTACTACCTGCATTTTATCTAGCTCAGTTGTCGTTAAATACATCAAAATTCCAACCAAACTTGTATACAAGGTCAGATTCTCATTGTTGTTGCAATCTTTCTTGCTTAAATTTAGACCTACCATTGTTGGTGTTGGGGAAGGCTTGCTAATCTACATTCTAAATCTCTCCAAGATCTGATTTACATATATTTCTTGAGAGATGAAAATATCATCATGCATTTTTTTTACTTCTATGCCTAGAAAATATCTTAAGAGACCTAGGTCTGACATTTCAAACTCTATTTTTATGGCCTCTTTAAAATCAGCAATGAGGAAATCATCATCCCCAGTAAAGACTAAATCATCAACATATAAGACAACAAAAAAAATATTACCATTAGATGCCTCGATGTAAAGAGTGGGCTAACCCTCTCATTTACAAAAGTCATTTCTCATCAAATATGAGTCAATCCTAGTGTAACATGCCCGTGGAGATTTCTTCAACCCATAAAGAGCCTTCTTCAGCCTATACATTTTACCTTCATCACCCAAAACTTCATAAACAAGTGGCTTCTATTCAAGAAGGCAGATTTCACATCCATTTGATATACCTTCTATTTTTGTTGGGTTGAAATTGCTATGAGAGAACGTACTGTTTCCATTATTGCAATAGGGGTATAGGTCTCATCATAATCTCTACCAAACTATTGTTTATACCCCTTGACTACCAATCAATCCTTATGCCTATCTATTTTTCCTTCATCATTGCTCTTGGTCTTCTAAACCCTAACCGGGGAATAACTTTCTTATTGGGAGGTAAATTAGTTAGCTGCCAAGTTTCATTTGTTTTTATTGCATCTATTTCCTCATTCATAACATCACACGATTTCTCTTCTTTTAGAGCATCCTCAAAATAAATCAGATCACTATGAGAAAATAATGCAAAATTAATATTTTCATCAAATTCATCTTCGTACCATTCATCTTGGTATATCTCTCTTATAATCTTGGTCTTTCTTGGCATTAGAGAGGTCAGAGTGAGGTGATTACTCTCAATACTATTGTTTCCATTCTATGTAGGGCCCATTAGGATCCATTTGGAGCCATCTATAGCTATTGTTTTATCATCTTGTTCATCCTTAAAGTCATTATCTTCAAAAATCATGGACACTTTACTTGAAATGCTTGGTGACATATCCACATATCCATCTTATAACTCATTCCCAATGAACTCCACGTCTCTTCAAAAGATGATCCTTTTGGTGACTAGGTTATACAATCTAGATTACTTTGAATCAAAACTATATCCCATGAAGATACATTTCACACCCTTGTCATCCAACTGTTTCCTTTTCCCCTTTGGCACGTCTGCATATGGTACACACTCAAACACTCTCAAGTGTTCAAACATCCATCTATGTTTTGTCCATTCTTTTATCAAATTCATTTATGTCTTAACGATAGCCCTATTCTTTCTTTCATCCACTCTATTTTGTTGCGGAGTATAATAAGTTGTTAGCTCCTTTATGCCATTTTTCCTGCAAAAATTTACAAAAATATTCCCCCCTCGATCTAACATTATGAATTTAACATATTTTCCACTTTCTTTTTTAACTTGGACTTTAAATTCTAAAAACTTATGAAAGCTTCATATTTATTTTTCATAAAATACACCCATATTCTATGGCTGAAATCATATATGAAGGTCATAAAATAAGTACTCCCCTCAGTGGAAGTGATTTTCATATGGCTAACTAAATCAGTATGCAACAACTCTAATTGTTCTCCTTCCCTTCAAAAGTTACCATAAATAAAAGCAAACTTGTGTTGCTTACCCAAAATACAAGATTCACCCTTGTTACTGAACTCTTTAATACATGGAAAATTATCTACCATTCTTTTCTTGGACAATAAACTTGAATCTTTATAGGCAAGATGTTCATACCTTAAATGCCATACCTTGCAGGGGTCTTCAATCATGCTCTTGAAGGCTGATTGTGGTTGTATTACTTTCTTGGGACATTCAGTTATCGACTGTGAAGAGAAACACATGTCTAACTTCAACGGAAACATCTAATTATTTGTCATTTGGACAGTTGGAACAATTTTGTTACTTTCATCTTTCTTATAAATGATGCATTGGTCATTCTCTATCAACAATTTATATGTATTTGGATTGAGTTGTCCAACACTCATCAAATTATTGTTTATACCAATGGCAAAATTACCATTCTGAATATCTTGTTTCTCACCTTGCTTGGTGCAGATCATAATAGATCATTTTCCCATATCTAGAACAATTCCATTGTTCCCCATTCTAATTTCATAATTTATATTTGTCAATTAAAGAAATAAAACTTTCAATACCACTCATGTGGTTGTTGCAACCATTGTCTAAATACCAAACTTCAGGGCTGCCTCCTTCACCAATATTGCACATGATGAAGGCCGTGAGATTAATTTCATTACCCACTTTCACATCAGCAACATTTGCACTTTTCTTTGACTGATCACTTTTTTTTTTCCAACATTCACTTGCATAATGCCCAAATTTATGGCAATAATAGCACTCAATATGCTCTTGTTCAAACATTTGTTCTTCTTTACTCCTTTTAGTTGTTTTGAGAGCTTTTATCTCCTTCATTGGTGTATGCTCATCCTGAGATTTCTCCTCCAACATTTTATTGTCTGGACTTGCCACTGTAACCACCTCGATTTGGTCTGCTCTAACCATAGAACCTATTTTCCCTAAGTGTGATCATAACCCCAATTATGTCATGACAATGTTACATTGGCATAATTCATTTTAAATCAGATTTAATGTCCTAGCTGATTTTAATCACTAAATTATTTTAACTACTTCAGCCATACAATTCAAATCAATCCAAACCAATCAAAGCAAATCAAATTAAAAACATGGCTATAGTATTTAATCATAAAGGAATTAAATAAAACCTTAATATGTCTCATCACTTGCAAATGAACCCATTCTTATAGCCTAATTAATTTCATTAAAATGGCTATAGTCCCCTTAATTATTAAAAAACAATCAAATGCTTAATAATTAAATTCCTATATTTTTGAATGAATTATTTATATAATTCATTTCACTAATATTCCCCTAAACCCCAACCTAACCTATCTCAACCACTTTGACCCTGGGTTCAAACCCATCCCGACCTATTCACCCCTTGCTAAATCTAATCCTGATCCTAATCCCATTCTAACCCACCTCCTAATGATGTCACATTCCATTAAGGTGTGATTAGGGACTCAACCAACTTGAGAAAGTCAACTTTCTCAAGTTTGACTCCAAACCCTCTCCATGCCTCTTAAATGCTTACATTTAATGCATATGACCTCTCCATGCCTCTTAAATGCTTACATTTAATGCATATTTGTTAAACTCATGCCTCCTTAATGCCTTTGGCATTTATTCCTCTTACACTTCATTAATGAGTTTTTCAACTCCATTAATGAACCTTGTCTCCCTCTCTCTCCTCATTCCTTCTATAAATAGAAGGATTTTTTTAGCACAAATAAGCCTTCATTTTTAGATTGAAAATGCATTGTTATGCTGTTAGGATTTATATAGATTCATGTTTAATTTATTTTTTCATGGTTAGGCATTGTTATTATCTTCATTTTTAGAGTTAATATGCATTGCTTAATGATTAAATAGTTTGTTTTAACTCAAATCTTTCATGCTAAGTCATATTTGTCACTAATAGTAGCATAATCTGAGGGTTGTTATGTTTCTTATCATACTCTTATTAGTTAGAAATAAATAGGTCAATTTTAGTGCTTTATATACTCATTTAACCATGTTTTCCACTAACGTAATGACCTATTGAAGTGTTGTATTGCATGTAATAGGTGCATTATTTTATACACACATTTTAGGCGCCCACCGTGGGGCTCAGTTCTTGATTTGGCCTCATTTTAAATCAATTTTTTACTAATCTATCCTCCTATTTTTCAGGTCTAGAGTCATTTCTGGTTGCAAAAGATCGCATCTGGGATACGCCCTCGCACCGCAGAAATCAAGGCTCATATCCAAGATTTCTTGGATCATTTTCAGTAGAGGATCGCATATGGTGAATACTTTGTCACATCTGGTAACAAAAAGTTGTATCTAGTTTTCGGTGTCGTATACTACATTTCTAGGATCGCATCTGGTGGAGATTTTTGTGCATTTAATTTTATAACCTCTAATGCTTAACCAGTTATGTTTTTAGCATTTTGGGCACCCTAACTAGTGATTACAGGTTTCATATAAAGATTTGGAAGACAATAATACTAACGTGTGTGGTTGTAGGGTTTTCACTTGATTTCAATACCAACCCCTTTTTCAAATATTTCACACTTAAATACCATTTTCTCAAATATGTCTTAAAACAACTAGATTACTATGCTCTTTTCATTTAAAGGAAAATCAGAAAATCAGACATTGTTTTAAACACTTGTGAAATAATCTAGGGGATAAATGAACAAGAAAAATAAAATTGTTTAATTCATTTGGAATCATAAATTGAACAACTCAAATCATTTAACATTGTGGGCTGATTGAACAAACTCATTGTCTAAATTTGGGATCAGAAATTGAACAAGCTACTCATCTAAATTTGGGGAAATTGAACAACACAAATTTACTTTCAAGCATTATGTTTTCCCTAAAGTAGGAACATCTTAAATCGAGCACAATATTGTTTGAGGGAATAAAATTTTTGATTGATTATGTTATGGGAGAAATCACCATAGATTAGGAGAGTATGCTCTTCTTCTTTCAAAGAATCATAAATCTAGACATCCTACACTTGTCAATCCTTTGTACACTTATTTAACAGTAGAGGGCCTACCGGTTGAGGAAAAAATCTCCCTGAAATGACCCAAGTGAGGATAGGTTTTACACCAATCCTTCCAAATCACTATAAAAGGTTAACTCCTCATAGGATAAAGCCTCGGAAGATGGAATCGGTTTTGTTCCTAGAATTTTGACATCATTCCTTGAACATGCTTGGGTATGTGTAGAGTGGAGCTGCTTGAATCTTGCTTGTGAGACTACACATATTTGAGTACTCATTGGGATATACACCTCAATTATGCCTTGTACAATTCTATGGGGGAAAGTTTCAAACAAATTTCCCAATCACAGACAACACTAAAACTGATAGAATTCATGATTCACCCCCGAAAGGGTGATAATCCTTATGCAAGGAAACAAGTAATTTCTCCAAGACACTTGCCATATTGTGCCCTCACTTACATTTGGAGTTGGCTAATACAGTATCATGACTGGATCCATTGCTTGCTTGGTGATGGTTGTATTCTGATTAGCATTTGAGTGTGTACCTAGGTTAATGAGCAAAGATTCTCATCCTCCACCTAGAAAATAGGGATAAGATGTTTGATTTTTTCGCTCTCCTAACATAGAAAATCTATTTGACGTGTCTGAAATATCACTAAAAAAATTAAATTTTTTAAATCAAACAATAAATTTCAATCCTTGGTAAACACGTGTTTTTCAGTCACCGACAGGTCTCAGAACGCAATCTACAAATCAGACGAACTTCACGCACTTTCACAACAAATTTTTCAAAACTAGAAAAATCTGGCAGAGACATCAGAAAATAATATCTCAGATTTCCTAACTCATATCTCAGATTTATTTCATCGTATTTGGTATCCTGGCTCACATCTAGTATTCTGGCTCACATCTAGTATCCTGGCTCGCATTTAGGGTCATCACTAGCTTGCATCCTATATTTCTAGGATCACATCTAGGAGCTCACATCTAGGATAGTGGGCACTTGGAGAATATTTTCTCAAGAAAATTTAGTTTATTTGGGTACCCTTTTGGCTCTTTAGTCTATCCCTGTTATCTTTTCCGGTCTCCCTTTTGCTGTGTCGAACCACTTTTTCAAACATCTACCTTGCATGTCCTATCAGTTTCTCACAATCTGTCTCAATATGTGTGGTCTATCCGATTTTTACAACAACTTGATTCCCAGCTCACTATCAGGGCATTCTAACCCTTTGACACTTGAATCATTTACTTCCACCAAAATACAAAGATACTTCCACCTAGACACACTCACTTAAATGATTCAGGATACTACCTGACACTATCAAGAAACTTTGACGAAGTTGAGATACAGATACATGGTTAACACAAGATGCAACAAGTACACGTCTAAAGGATTGAAAGTACCTCCTAAATCACAATACTTTCAAGGAGAAACATCTCGCATTTCCCTACTCAATCTACACTCTCTAGAAATGGACAGATCCACTTGTGGATGGAGTGAGGCTTATGACAAATATGACAATACAAAAAACCAAAAGCACAAGGATATCGATGAAGAAGAAGAACCCACATTTGAACGTCCTCCATTTGAATCATGCAGTGAGGAATACATCACTAAAGAAGAATGCGATAAAATCAAATAGAGCAAGAGGTTCCACAAGATAATGGAAAAGATGATTGACGAAGATAAAGAGAAATAATTTCTCCATCTAGCATCCACTGGCGTAAATTTATCCAAGGATTATGATGTGGAACAACTAAAAGAAAAGGAATTACCAACTCCTATTTCTATTCTCACCAAACAACTTACTTTAATGCAAACAAATCTTATGACTCTTAAACAAGAGAAGGCTAAACCCAAGACAAAATACTCTGTGGATTGTATTTGTCCATTTCCTTTTGACAAGAGTATCTCTATGGTTCCATTCCCTCCCAATGTGGCAAGGCCAAAATACAAAAATTATATGGGAGATACCGATCCACATGATCATGTTAGAGAATTTTGTGCTCCTACCATAGAGTACATGCATGAACCTACTTACCTCATGCATCTTTTCCCTAGAAGTCTAGGAGGCAATGCCACGGAATGGTTCTCGAAGCTTACGCCTAAGGTCAAAAATTTTGAGGAGTTAATTCACCAATTTATCCAATATTACTACTATAATATCCAACATGATGTGACAATGATGGATCAATGCAACACTAAATGAAAGATTGGTGAATCCTTTACCCACTTTCTACAAAGTAGGAGGAAAGTCTTTGCACGGTATTCAAGAGCTATTCTTGAATTTTAGAAAATGGAAATCTTTATCAATAACTTGGTACTAGAGTTAAAATACGCATTACAAATACAAGACTCCCCTAGCTTTGACAGAATGATCAAGAACTCCCTCTGTATCAAAGAAGTTATGGTAAAAAATGGGTAGATCACTCTTCAAAGTGAGAACAAATCTAACAACTCAAACTCCAAACCTAAATGGTGGAAGCAAAACAAAAATTTTGTCAACAATGGAGTAGTAGACCCATCCAATGTTGGTCCTAAACCTGAGGTGTTCAATCTAACTAACACCATGCAAGGAAACAAAGATGCCAAGGTAACAACCCCCATACCCAAAGAAAACAATGATAATAGCAAGGGTCGTCCATGGACCTCCAAAGCTCAAATAACATTCACTCCTTTGGGAGAACCTCTTGAGACTATTTTAAAAACACTATTAGACAACAAAGTTCTCACAATCCTAGATTCCAAACCATGGGAACCAGCGGTCAAACCAAGGTGGTGGGATGATAATTCTTATTGTGTCTTTAACAAAAAAAAAAGGACACAAGACTAACAATTGTCTTAAGCTCAAACATGTTATTCAAGACCTCATTGGAGGAAAGAACAAAGTGGAAGGACACACTACCAACGAAGATCATATAGAATTTAACAAACCATTCCCTATCTACGATAAAGGGGAAACATATAAAGGAAAAGGAAATGAAGTAAACTACACCTACTCCAATAATGATAATGTGATCAATATGCTAGACATTAAAACTGAATAAATTAATGTGGTCACAATCAAAGGTGTTTCTTTCCAATTGAATGCAGTGACTCGCAGCTAAGCTCAAGTCATGATCAAAGGACCCAATTCCTCACAAAAACCAACAACAACATCCAAGGTTCCTATTATTACTATTCCCAAACCAACAGCAAAACACATGGTTACTATTCCTATAGAAAAATATGACTTTGTTGACCAATGGTAACAAACCTCTGCTAAAATTTCCATTTTTTAGTTGCTTAAAATATCCACAGTGCATAGGGAAATTCTTGAACAAGCCCTACATGCTGCAAATGTCCCAAAGGACCTTGATATAGACAAATTCCAAGTGATGGTTAACCATATCTCAGCACCAAATTGCCTCTCCTTTTCTGAAGAGGATGATAAATCATTGACACATCAACACAATCAACCCCTTCATATTGAAGTCCTCATTCATAAATCCTGTGTTAGACGCGTATTGATAGATGGAGGCACAGGATTGAATATTTGTACCCTTAATTTAATCAAGAAATTGGGTATTTCAGAATAGACCATTGACTTTATAAGAAAAATTACTATCAAAGCTTATGATGAGGAAGAAAGATCCTCTAAAGGTCTTATTATTCTACTCATCAGAGTCGGGCTGATTGAAAGAAATGTCATCTGTCAAGTTCTGGACCTACCCCTAGCTTACAACATCCTATTGGGGAGACCATGGATCCACAAAATGCAAGCTGTGCCATCCACTTACCACTACTGTATGAAGTTCCCACATAATGGGGTGGAAGTGACAATTCCTGAAGATGCCAATTATACTTGCAACAATATCAAAGCAGGTAGTATGATTCCACATAACAAGAAAAATATGGATGAGATTGCTCATGAGACTACTAAATACATGGTGATGAAAAGGTTTGGAAAGACCTTGAAGCTTGAAGAAATAGGTATGGGAGAATACAAGCTGGACCTGACTCCATCACTAATAGAATTACCCATATCACCAAGATCCTATGGAAGACCTTCCCCATCATTCACACCTACCATATCTAAAGAGCCAAAAATTCACAAAGCAGCTGGCATGGTTAAGGCATCCACATCTTCTTTAGATAACATAGAAGAACATGCAGTCTTGGACTGGCTTTACAAAGGAGAACCGACAGAAGCTGAGGTCAAACATGTAGAAATATCCCTGGAGCAGTATGGTAAAGGATACAACCTCCTTAAATAAATGGCATACAAAGGAAAGGGACCTCTAAGTGACACGAGAAGAGGACTTATTGAGCCTATGGCCATGGAATTCAAGAATACTAAAGAAAAAATAGGACTAGTTTTTAATAATGCTTCTGACAAACCTACTTCGAAAGACAACCCCTCCTCTAACAAGGGGAACAATGAAACAGACAAGATAATACTATAACTATGGCCCTATGAAAGATTATTGCATGTTGGCATCGAGAATCCTGACTATCAAGGAGAGTTCTATATACCAAGCTTCGAGGTACCTACAGATCTTTGCATCCCTTTGTTACCATAGACTCCTATTCAAGAACTATGAGATACAATAGAATATGATCCTGAGATACCATTAATAGCAATGGCTACAGAGAGCACACCCCAAAACAAGGATTCACATCCAAACTAGGGGAAGTTGGTCACAATCACACCTCTCATTGATTTACCACACTTTGATCCACAGGTGGCTAATCGGGTACATCATATAACTATTGTAGAATTCTTGAACCAGCCAACGATGAAGTAACTTACTCTCATGATAATGAGTGGGATGATCTATCTGTCACTACAGAGGATATTGAAATAGATGTGATTCACATGTTTGTAGCTCCATCAACACCTAGCGAGCATCCTAACACTACTCCCAACAATAGTGATATTCCTGAAGCAGAGGAAGAGTTTCTTTCCCCAATCATTGATGGAGAGACTGGTATTCTCATAAATATAGAAGAACTTTAGCAGTGACAAGAAAGAAGCCTCCTTATACGAAGGGATGATGATGAAAGTTCTATTTACAAGTCACTAGAGTTTGGTCCACATATAAATAACAACAACCCTTTTAATGATGATCTACCTCTTATTGATCTAGACATCAAAGAACTTAACATAATAGAACATGTCATGTCAGTTAATAGTCTTGACACTAATGCGATGCTATACTTCCCAGAGTCTGACTCCTTGTCTTTGATAAACCTGGATCTAATTGATTGGACTAGTATGGATCCTACTCCCATCTTTGACTTTCCCAATGACTACACTTTGGCCTACTATCTACATGCTTGTGAAATATATTATTCTTCCACCAATGCAAGGAGCGTGAACATGTCATAGGAGGATATCAAGTTTCTCAGTCAAAAATTGAAAAATAATAAGAAAAAGGGAACTGATGGTGAAAACCATGTTGTGGCAGTATCCGAACCTAAAATAGTAAAAAAAAGAAGACATAACTAATGGTGAAAACCTCTTAGAGGCACCAAAGGATGAGATTTTTGATATCCTCCCCGAGCACTTTCAAGAATGATCTTCAGTATTGATAGAACCAATAGAACCAGTTAATTTGGGCACAATTGAAGATCCTCAAATAGTACACCTAGCACAAACTTTGTTAGAAGAGGAGAAGACACAATTCAATGAATTCCTGAAAGAGAAGAAGATAAACTTTGCATTATCTTATACAGATATGCCTGGACTAGATCCTAAATTTATAATGCACCACTTATCTATATCTCCTAGGATCAAGGCCGTGAAACAAAAACTTAGAAAGATGCATCCTCATGTTGCATTGCTAGTAAAGGTGGAGCTAAAGAGAAATTGTTGAAAGCTTGATTCATTAGGGTCATTGCCTTCGTAGGATGGATCTCTAATGTGGTCCCAATATCTAAATCTGATAAATTTATTAGGATCTATACAGACTTTAGAGACATAAAAAAGGCATGTCCTAAAGATGATTTTCCACTGCCTAATATTGATATGATCATAGACCTCACAATAGGATGCCAAATGTATTCATTAATTGATGGTTTCTCAGGCTATAATCAGATAAAAATTTCCCCTGAGGATCAAGAGAAGGCCGCATTTACATGCGCATGGGGGACATTTTTCTTGAACGTCATGCCATTTTGGTTAAAGAATGCTAGTGCCACATATCAAAGAGAAATGACTACTATATTCCATGATATGATGCATAAAAAGATGGAGGATTACATGGATGACACCTTAGCTAGATCTAAAGAAAGACATACTCATATTGATGACTTCAGGAAGATATTGGATTGAATGGAGAAATTTCAACTTAGGCTCAATCCAAAGAAATGTGCCTTTGGGGTCCAATCGGGTAAACTCTTAGGGTTTATTATTTCAGTGAAATGAATTGAAGTAGATCCTGCAAAGATCAAGGCTATACTAGAGATGACTCCTCCATGCAACATCAATCAAATGAGGACATTACAGGGAAGACTCCAATCAATCAGGAGATTCATGTCACAACTTGTGAATAGAGCGTAACCCTTTAACAAATTTCTACATAAAGGGGTCACCTTCAAATGGGATGAAAATTGTGAAGCCAACTTCAGAGAATTAAAAGAGTACCTAGCTACTCCTCCTATTCTTATGACACCCATTCATCGAAAGACATTACTCTGGTATATTTTAGCTATAGCTACATCACTAGGGGTATTGCTCGCACAAGAGGATGAAAAAAAAAAATAGAGAGATATCTACTATATCAGTAGAACACTAGTCTCCTATGATCTCAATTACATCATTATTGAGAAAGCGTGGTTAGCAATCATCTTCGCATCACAAAAATTGAGACACTACATGCTCTCACATATAGTAAGGCTCATTGCTAAGATTGATCCTTTGAAGTACCTTTTAAGAAAAACAACATTAATAGGACGATTATCAAAGTGGGTCCTTATTATAAGTGAATTTGACATTCAGTATGTAGACAGGAGAGCTATTAAAGGACAAGTCCTCGCAGATCAACTAATTGATTCACCACTTAAAGATGATGAACCCTTAAGGATTGAATTTCCTGATGAGACTATTATGCATCTAACTGAGTACCCATGGAAGATGTACTTTGATGGTTCTTTCACACAAAAAGGTTCTAGATCAAGAGTTCTGTTTATAAATCCTCAAGGCTACAAGATACCCAAGTCTTACAAATTGATGTTTCCATGCACGAACAAAATTTCTTAATATGAGGGACTAGTAAATGGTCTTAAGCTTGCCATAGAATGGAATATTATAGAGTTGCATGTGTATGGTGACTCCTAACTCATTATCAATCAATTCAATTGAGATTATCAAACAAAGGATGAGAATTAGACACCCTACAAGCAACTGGTTGATGACCTAAAGAAGTAGTTTGTCTTTATCACATTCTAGTAGATACCTAGAACAAAGAACAAAGCTACAGATGATATGGCTACATTGGCATCCATGTTACAACTAGAGGAACATAAATTCCTCTATGACTTCTTGGTGGAAGAATTATCCTATCCTTCCTTTGATACCCCTGAATACCAAGTAATCTGTGCTTTGAACACCCTAGACCAATCTTAGTATGCTAATGTCATTTCTTACCTAACTGACCAAACCATTCCCACCAATCTATCTAGAAATGAGAAAAGAGCCTTGATTAGGATAGAATCACATTATTTCATCATAACTAATAACTTATATTGATGAGGTCTCGATAGTACACTTCTTAGATGTTTAGAACACAAAGAGTTGGGTCGTGCGTTAAAAGAAGTCCATGAAGGTGTATGTGGATCACATTCAAATGACTTTTTACTAGCAAAGAAACTGCTCAGAGTAAGCTATTATAGGCCTGCCATGGAAAAAGATGCTATTCAATTTTCCAAAACATTTCATAAATGCTAGGCACATGAAAATCTCATCCATGCTGCTGCTAGAGAACTTATACCTTTTATTACACATTGGCCATTTTAGCAATGGGCCTTTTACTTGGTTGGAGAAATATATCCCAATTCTTCAAATGGACATAAGTTCATCATTATGGCCACTGAGTATTTCACAAAGTGGGTCAAGGTTGTGTCGCTAATAAAAGCCAATGGCAAACAGGTGGCTATGTTCATTATGAACTACATTATCTATAGATATGGGATACCCTCATCAATTGTAACAACCAATGGGGGCCAATTTAAAAATCAAGACATTGATGAATTTTGTGAATAGTTCAACATTACTCAACATTTCTCCTCAATATATTACCCTCAAGGTAATGGACAGGCTGAGGCATCTAATAAGAATATTCTCAAGATCCTACACCGAACTGTAAGTAAGTCTGGAAGAGACTGTCATCTATAACTGAATCTGACACTATGGGCCTACAGAACAAGCATCAGAACACCAATAGGAGCCATGCCATTTTCTCTAGTCTATGGCGCTGAAGAAGTACTACCTATCAAGGTTGAAATCCCATCTTTGCAGACATCTTTACAAGGTCTTGTTACTGATGAGAAATACCGCATCAATAGGGTGAATTATTTATAACTACTTGATGAGCATAGGCAATAATCGTTCGATCATCTGAAGGTGTACCAAGAATGAATATCCAAAGGGTAAAATAAAAAGGTAAAACCATGATAGTTTGAACTGAGATATCTCATCTTAAAGGAGAATCATAAGAACCAGCCTAACAGAGAGAAGAAAGGAAAATTTGAACCTAACTGGTTGGGACCTTATGTTATCACTGCTACTTTTGGGACTGGATCCTATCAACTAGCCACACCTAAGGGAGACATTCTTCTAGATCCTATCAATACTCTACATTTGAAGTGGTTCTACGCTTCATGTTCAGCTAGCAAATCCTGTACAATAAATAGTTCTTAGAAAATACGAAAACATTCAAAAAATTGATCCTGAAGAAATCCAAAAATAGTGGAAAAAGTCCTGAAGAAAGGTATCCTTGGTGAAAACCTAGCAAACAGGCGCCTTGATACTACAAAAACATTCAAAAAATCAAAAATAGCAATAAAATAGAAAAAGAGAAAAGTGCCTTGATGAAAACCTGGTAAAATGGGCATCCTAGTAGCAAAAAGAATGAGAATGTTTTGCCAAGTGATGCAAACCTGGCAATCAGGCGTTACTTGTATCTTGTGCTCTATCTATCAATGCACTATTGATACTAAGACTTCACAATTACACATATGCTACTGAGTTGACTTTGTTTCCTTATGAAGATCTTATCCTTGCTTGGGATTTATCTACATTTCTGTCTTAGGATCAAGTCATTTATACACTGGGGGCATCTTTTTCTATATGATAGGTTATGTCTACTAGGTCACCATAGGATGGTTTGTCTTGTGATATGATGATACTTGATGCTTTCAATAAACTATCCCTTTCAAAAACAAGGATGAAACAAATATTGCACTACCATAAATGGTATTCCTAAGACCTACATTGGATTACAAACAATGACAAGGTTACACACAGACATGGAACACATATTTGCTTGAATTCCAAACTTTTGATTGATGAATCTCTACTGCGCTTAAAAAATAAATCAATAATATTTCTCAATACTACTTAAACATAGTTTGCTCTTGGTTTGATTATGACTCTTTTACGTTCTGATGATGATTTACCTAGGGGCATCTAAGCAGTTATGAATTTTATTTGATTGATTCACAATTGATAGTTGTTATGTCTTCCGAGTTACTCCATAACATCTATGCAAAGACAAAGATTCACATGGATGGAGGGCATAATGTTTTCTTAGTTTTTTTTGTGTGGTGATTATTTCAAATGATCCTATACATTTCACCTAACTTGGATGTTTATGATAAGAGATACCACCCTGAGTGGATAGCCGCATATATCTCGATCTTTTTTATGTGTAAACTATGGTGAGATTGAAACACTTTCCTTGTTTATTTTATAAACTCAGATTCTCACTAAGGTATACAAAGCACAATGCACCCAAGGATATGAATTTTCAAGGTCATTGCAGGTCCAATATCTTACCTTACTCTGATTCTGATATAATAAAAGGAAGGTGACTATTTTGTTATCCTAGCTTCTATGTCTTGATGCCTAAGTCTATTTTTGACATTTCAATAAAAAATAGTATTCATACTTTCATAATATCAGTGCGTATTAGTGATGGTTGTACTATCAGGTGGTATCTATTCTGAAAAGCACCCAATGATGATAAAAATGTTAAAATATCTGCCAATCAGTGACAAGTCCCAAGATTCTGCATATAGCTGCATTTAGAGATTGCATGATGTATTTGTGAAAGAAGTAAAAGCATAAGGAATTTGAGCTCAAAAATGATTTCTATTTTTCTTCTACATTCCAACTTAATTACATCCATTTACTATTACTGATATTTATATCATTGCACATCCATACCATACATTTTGTATTCTTACAATGAGATCGAAGAGAAAATACACAAACAAAGAATTTATGCATCACATTTATTTCTACATTCTAAGTGCATCCATACATTTTACTTGCATAAGAAAAGCTCAAAAACATCCATTTGCATATTCACATAGTATCATTTGAGACATATTTATATTAGTGATAAATCCAAATGCATAAAGGATGTCATCATCTAATCTAACTCATCATGAGACCAAGATAAATCTACATCACGTGTGAAAACAACAACTATTAAAATAAATGGAACTCATGAAGCATGTCAGAATCAGAAGCAACTGCGTCAGGTATATCTCTCAGAACATCATGATACAAAGATCAAAAACATGGAACAAGTCTATAACGATATGTCAACATCATGATATGTGTGTGTATGTGTGTCATCATACAATAGAAAGATCTCAAAAGGATCCAAATCTACAATATACATGTGTGACAAAATACAAATCAGTTCTAGCTTCCTCCCTCTACCTAATCTGGAGGAGGAGGAGGAGGTGGTAGTACAAATGGTGGTGGAGGAGGCATAGCCCCCTCAGACTAATGGGAAACCTGTGAATCAAATAGTGCTCTAACCCTCTGGAACTGCAACATGGTATAAAGCAAAGTTATAAGCAACTCTCTATCCCTGGTGAGTGGCTATCTAAGCCTGTACATCTCTCTCTACTCTGAGCATATCACCCTATCTATCCCACTCTACCCTAAGGTGGTCTAGTTGTCTATCCCATTCTACAAGCATTGCATCTGATATAGCAATCCTGGGACTAGCTGCAGTAAGCCTACCCTCTAAAGTTGTCATCTATGCCCTAAGCTACTCTCTCCTGCTCACAATGAGATAGAGGATCTCCATCTATACTAGAACCCCTACCATAATCTTTTTCAGATGGTCTATCCTGTGACTTGTCTGGTTGTCTCTACTGCTGCTACCTCTATTGTCTCATCTTCTCTCCTGTCAATAAAGGACCTGGATCTATCCGGGGAGAAACAAATATGAATCGGGTGCACCGACCCTCTCCGCTACCACTAGCTACATCTACATGGCCACTCACAGCACCATCACCCCTGTAATCTCAACCATCATCCCCCTCATCTGGAGGAGGGTGCCTGTCATCATGTCCTCCATCTCTGCCTTCGTCCCTCCCTCCATGTCTACCAGCATCCCTATCTCTTTGGGCTCCTCCTCTCCCTTTGGCGAGACAATCATCAGGATCATAATCTATCAGGTCCTCTATATGAGGAATAGCCTCCTTCGTAACTGTGAATCAAGGAAATGGATGATGAAGCATCTCTGTTGTGTACCCATCTGAACAACCTCCATCTACGACATCATGGTGTAGATCCCAATCAACTCTGACCATGTCTCTGATCTCTTGATAGGTAGTCTCATATCTAAGCTGGGCACCCTACAATGGTGCCTCATCATGCATCCGAGCATATATAGTCACATCCTATGTCCTTCCTTGTCGCCTGTCAAACTATCTCAAAAATTGGGTATGGACAAACTGCTCTACAATGTATCTAGTCCTCCCAATCAGGTACCTTCTCTGAAACAAAAATGGGACCTGTCTGGCATCTGAGGTCCGCTCCTCATAGTCTAAGTATGGCTATCATACGACCTCTGTCATGTCATCAAAAAGTCTCTGCCAATACTCTACCTTGCCCAAATGGGGCTTCTTAATCAGGATGACATACATATAAACATAAGGGAACTCAAGTACCTGCTGCCTATATACTATGGGTCATGTCACTGGGATGTGCTCCCAAGCCCAGATATGAATAATCAAGATACCAACATTCATACTCTATTTATAGTGATAAAAAATCTCATGTAGCTCTTGGTACATATGGGCTAGGATACAACTTCCACATGCAAATCTCTATCTATGGGTAACCATCTGCTCCAACATGTCTACCCATTCGATGAGGAGCCCATGCTATCCTCTGTTTGGCATCAGGATGCCACAAATCAAGCCTGCTAAATATACAGATAAACGGTCATAATGATCGCACATGTATTCCCAAGAAAGGTATCTCCGATCAATGGTATCATCTTGGAAATACCGACGAGCTGCACTAATTGCCACAAAAGAAGTCAACTCAAAGGGCACCTCATGGCCAATAATAGGAACCCCCAATATGCACCATACATCCTCGGGAGTGACTGTAATCTCCCCGGTCAGGAGATGGAAGGTGTTGTGCTCTGAGTCAAATATATCACCAAGAGCATTCAAAAGCCCCCGATTTACCCCTATATCAGGTAAACCAATCAAGGATCGTAATCCACACTAGACCACTGTCTCCTTCTCATTAGCTGAAAAAAGGCCAGAAAAAGAAAGCATACATCCTAGGTATGTGCCTCGGAATGCAACAGCAAATCAGCCTATTTTTGGAAAAATAACAGATAAGTCAATATTCCATCTATGACAAAAAGATAGAATCATGATCAGCTAAGTGATTCAGGATCTGCAGCAGGAAAACAGTTCAAAAAAGATAAGTTTCTATTTCTAAACCCTAGATTTGATCCTGGATATACAGGGTACGATTTTTCTACTAGATGCGATCTTGGAAAAATAGGATGTGATCGAGAATGTAGGGTGCGATCCCAAAAATCCTGGATACGACCCAAGACATAGGGTATGGTCCTATAAAATAGGATACGACAAAAACTAGATTTCTTCTCCTAAACAAGTAAAAATATGGAAAACCAGATGCGATCAAGGAAATCAAAGATGCAACACAAAAAAGTAGAGAGACAGGATGCAATCCAAGAAATATCAAATGCGACGCGGGTTCGCCAGGGTGCGTTCTGGAATCCTAGATACGACCCAGAATTGCAAGGGCTATAAAAACTATAAAAATGCATGAAAATCAAAATTGCAACATTCACGAGGTAGTTTTATGAGTACTTACTGGAGGTGCGTAATCGGTTAGGCGTTGATGACGATGACTGAGCTCAAAAAAATGTTTCCTCACAAGGACCACCATCTTCTCTGCAGAGCTCTCTAAATGAATATGGATAAAAGTGAAAATGAATAGTAAAAATGTAATTTTTGAGATATATATTGGCATTTTGAGCTATTTAGGGGCTTTGAAACTCCTCCTAGGCGATTCAAACTCATTTTGTTCCTCTTATAATCAATCAGGAATGAAATCAAAGTGAGATTTATCATTACGCTGACTGTATAAAGGTCATTTCCGCTGTCAAATCCATGGTCTATGACACCCAAAATGAGAAAAGCATAGGAGGTACCTACAAGGAAAGTCTAGACATTCAAACCAGATTTAAGCAAGATGCTATTGAAGAAAATTCACAAGCTCACACAAATAGTGCAAGTGTAGAATTGCGAGAGCTCTTGAAAATGCAAAATTGCTCCATCTATTCCACAAATGGATCAAATTGCACATTTCATCATAAATCTTGGTCCGACATCATTTTATCAGTCTCACCACTCACATTTTTATGTAATTAACTTGGTACTCGTGTGTTTATTCTTAAACACACCATCTTTTTCACTTCTTCTACTTCGTTCTTTCTTTCCCTAACTACTTCCTACAAGTGATACATTCTTTCAATAGGGGGATTTTATTTCTTTCCTTCAATTTCGTTCCTAAGGGGGCATGATCACACTATCATCATCAATTTTTTGCTTGAAACAACATCAAAAATGACTTGGTTATCAAACAATTAGGGGCATGGCAGTCTCCTTGACTAAAGTTGGAACTATTGGATAGAAAGCTTTGGTTCTCATAAGTTGGATATCTTGGGTTTCCTCATTTAAAAAGATTCTTATTAAGCTCCAGGCAGCTTCATACTGACTTTTGGACAACAACCAAGTTTGGAATCAGTATTATCAATCTTTGGACGACAACCAAGTTCAAAATTTGTACCTTTAGGATCTTTTTATTGAACTTTAGATGAGAACCATGTTCAAAGTCAATTCCATCAGCTAGTTCAATCAAGTGCCAGACTGATCTCATCAGACATTCCATTCGATCATGAGCGAAATTCTCAATCTTTTTGAAGTAAAAATCAAAATAATTTCTTTGAATCAATGTGTTGCTTGCACATCAATTCAAAGAGGGGGAAATGTAACCACCTGGATTGGGTCTTCTCTAACCATAGAACCTATTTTCCCTAAGTTTCATCATACCCCCAATTATGTCATGACAATGTTACATCGGCATAATTCATTTTAAATCAGATTTAATATCCTACATGATTTTTATCACTAAATTATATTAACTACTTCAGCCATACAATTCCAATCAATCCAAACCAATCAAAACAAATCAAATTCAAAACATGGCTATAGTATTTAATCATAAAGGAATTAAATAAAACCTCAATATGTCTCATCACTTGCAAATGAACCCATTCTTCTAGCCTAATTAATTTAATTAAAATTGCTATAGTTCCCTTAATTATTAAAAAGCAATCAAATGCTTAATAATTAAATTCATATATTTTCGAATGAATTATTTATATAATTCATTTCATTAATATTCCCCTAAACCCTAACCTAACCTATCTCAACCACTTTGACCCTGGGTTCAAACCCATCCCAACCTATTCACCCCATGCTAAATATAATCCTAATCTTAATCCCATTCTGACCTACCTCCTCATGACGTCACATTCCATTAAGGTGTGATTAGCGACTCAACCAACTTGCGAAAGTCAACTTTCTCAAGCTTGACTCCAAACCCTCTCCATGCCTCTTAAATGCTTACATTTAATGCATATGACCTCTCCATGCCTCTTAAATGCTTGCAGTTAATGCATATTCCTTAAACCCATGCCTCTTCAATGCCTTTGGCATTTATTCATCTTACACTTCATTAATGAGTTTTTCAACTCCATTGATGAACCTTTTTTCCCTCTCTCTCTTCATTTCTTCTATAAATAGGAGTTTTTGAGCACAAATAAGACATCATTTTTACATTGAAAATGCATTGTTATGCTGTTAGGATTTATATAGATTCAAGTATCATTTAGTTTTTCATGTTTAGGCATTCTTATTATCTTCATTTTTAGAGTTAATATGCATTGCTTAATGATTAAATAGTCAATTTTAACTCAAATCTTTCATGGTAAGTCATCTATGTCACCGATAGTAGCATAATCTGAGGGTTGTTATGTTGCTTATCATAATATTCTTAGTTAGAAAGAAACAGGTGGATTTTAGTGCTTTATATACTCATCTAACCATGTTTTCCACTAACATAATGATCTATTGAAGTGTTGTGTCACAGGTAATAGGTGCACTATTTTACACACACATCCATGACCTCTCCCTCTTGAGCCTCGTTCAGAGTTGTTTCTTCCTTACCCCCTTCTTCTTACATTGTTTTAATCTTGGAAAGATTAATTTTGGGAGTAATTTGTAGACCTATTAAGGTTGCTCATGGGTTTGGAGAGAACCCATTAACTCATCAAATGTCAACGTTTAGAGATCCTTTGCCTCTTCAATGGAAATAACTACTGTATCAAATCTTAAGGGTAGACTTCTCAAGATTTTCTCTATTATTCATTTCTCCTTAATGGTTTCTCCTTTGGTTCTCAACTAGTTTATCAAACCACTGATTCTTGAGCTGAAATCTAAAATGGAATCAATGTCCTTCATGAGAAAATTCTCAAAATCTCCTTGAAGCATATTGAGCTTCACCAAAAAAAAATTGTCAGTAACATTAAAGATTGTATGGAGGATATCCCAAGCTTCTTAGGAATAATTGGTTGCTGCTATTCTGAGAAAAATTCCCTTTGTCAAGGCTGTTTCAATCAAGCTCAAGGCTTTAGCATCTTTCCTCCTTGACTCCATCAACTGAGTCTTGTGATTATTTTTCTGGACATCAAACAAATCTGGGTCAGTCACATCCATAAAAACATTGACTACAATCCCCCACATGTCATTTCCAACCATTATGATCTTCATCTTCTTCGGCCAAACATAATATTTTTTTCCATTGAAGGATGGTGGCTTTTGTCAGCTCTTTCCTCCATTTCTAGCTATGTCTACTATGGAAGAAATTCAAATACCAAAAAAAACAAATGCTCAAACTCACAAGGATTGAGGGCCAATGAGCTCTGATACCATATAAAAATTATAGATACAATCTATAATCTTAAAAATCACAACTAAATTCTCTGTAATACACAATAAACTAAATCCCCATTGGAAGGGCAAACCAAAAAATATAACATATACACAGAGATTGAAACTCTATTTCCCAATCACTGGGAATGCATAGTGATACAGGAGCTTTAGAGGGTCATAAATTTTGACTTGGATGTGGGTTTTGGCTGAAATTTTACTCACAAATGAGAGAAGAAGAGTTAATGGTCGTTTCGACCTTTTTTCAGGAGCCTAAAATTTCATCTTGACCTCCAAAATTGGGATTTTCTATTTCTTTCAAGTTTTTTGAGTTTTGTTTTTTGTAATAAATCTGAAATCGTGTTTTTGATTTCGTGGGTTAGTTGGAAATTTGTCTTGGCTTAGTTGGGAGCTTTTCTTGGAAAAATTGAGATTCATAGGATGAGTTTAGAGAATTACCAAAAAATGGAAAAATCTTCTTTTCCCAAAAATTTGCCAAATATGGTAATTTTTCAGAATTGTAAAAAGGAGTTTTATTTCATTCTAGAGGTAGAATTGGCTCGAGAAGTTAATGAATAATTCAGATTTTGCAATCTTTTGTTGCATATTTTTTGAGTAATTACTCTTAAGGTTTTTTGGGCTACATCATTTGGTATCAAAGCAAGACGATGGCTGGAAGAGGTAGAGGTCTTACCCAACCGCAGAGAGATATGTTAAGCTTGCAAAGACAAGTAGAAGAACTCACGAACCGATAGGAAAACCAAGGATTAAAAAGAGAAGAAGATGAATCCAATGGAGAGGCAAAACCAAGGAGCTGAAAGAATAGAAGAAGGATGAGAAGAAATAATGAGTTTCGAAGAGAGGCTACTTAGAGTCTTGGAGGGAAAAATGAAGTGATCAAGGTTGATGTTTTAGACTATTCAGGTAGTCTTAAGCCAGAGGAAGTGATAGATTGGTTAAACAAGATGGGAATGTTTTTTGAATGGAAGTCTATGACAAAAGAAAAGAAGATGAGGTTTGCATGCACCAAGTTAAACGGACATGTGTTGATCTAGTGGGATCATCTCCAAAATGAAAGAACAAAGAAAGGGAAGGATAAAATCAAGAAATGGAGAAAAATGGAGAAAAATTCTTACCTGTGGATTATGGTCAAACACTCTTATGAAGGTTTTAGAATTTGTAACAGATCTTGTCTTCTGTGCAAGATTATACAGATGAATTTTACAAGTTGTCTATTTGTATAGAACATCAAGAAAGTAATGAACAGATGATTGCAAGGTATTTAAATGGTTTGAAATACACTATTTAGGATGAGCTAAGCATGCATCAGATCAACTGTATGGAGGATGCCTATTAGTTGGCTCTAAAGACTGAAGAAAAATAAACTAGGTAGTACAATCAGAGGAATAGAGGAGGACGAAGAGGTACATAAACTCCATTTTGAGGAGGCTCAATTTCAAGTCAAGGGAGTGAGAAACATGGAAAAACCTGTTTGAATCCATGAAATCAACAAAGAGGAGGGGGATTTCAATGTGGTAGAGGCTATGGTAAAGGAAGAGAAAGGGAAGGCCAGAGAAGACCATTCACTTGTTTCAGATGTGGAGAAGAAGGACACAAGGCCTTCGAGTGTTCCAATTTTAACATGCAAGATGGAAATCAAGGAGGGTCATCCAGAGTGAACCTAGTCCAGGTTGACAATCAAGGATTAGAACAAGAAGTGTCTTTGGATATCGGAGAAAGTCTCATGATGAGGAGGACAATGATTATTTCAGAAAAGGAAGATATAGAGGAGAAAGGTGCTAATGATTCATGGCTTAGAACTAGCATATTTCAAATAAGATGTACCTCAGGTGGAACGTTATGTCAAGGAATTGTTGATGGAGGGAGTTGTGAGAACATGGTCTCTAAAGCATTGGTGGAGAAACAAAAGCTCCAATGTGAAAAGCACCCTCAGCCCTATCGGGTAGCATGGTTCAAAAAGGGAAATGAAGTTACAGTAGATAAGAGGTGCCTTGTTAAATTTTGCATAGGAAAGGTCTACAAGATGAGTTATGGTGTGATGTGATTCCAATGGATGCATTCCATGTCCTATTAGGTCACCTCTGGTAGTATGATAGAAAGGTTATTCATAATGGAGAGGAGAATACTTACACCTTCTGGAAGGATGGATCTTAGGTAATCCTGTTACCTCTCAGGAATGATGGAAAGGCTGAAAGCATGCTATCTAAAAAGGAACTTGTCAAGGAGATGAAAGTAACATGGTGTTGTTATGCATTGGTAGTGCAAAAAGGGAAAGAGGAGGACTTGATAATACCGCCAAAAGCAGCTGCGGTGTTGGAAGAGTATTCAGATGTCATTTCAGAGGAACTACCTAATGGGCTCCCTCCAAAATGAGATATCCAACATCATATTGATCTTATCCCAGGAGCAAGTCATCCCAATAAAGTGGCTTACTGAATGAGTCAGACACAACATGAAGAACTAAACAAACAGGTAACTGAGCTCATACATAAAGGGTTAGTGCAGGAAAGCATGAGCCCTTGTGTTGTACCAGCATTACTAACTCCAAAGAAGGATGGAACATGGAGGATGTACATAGACAGTCAAGCAATCAATAGGATAACCATCATGTATCTTTTTCCTATCCCTTGTTTGGATGATATGATGGATGTTCTTGCTGGAGTAACACATTTCACTAAGATTGATCTATGAAGTGGTAGCACCAAATCCACATCCGACAAGGGGATGAATTGAAAACTTCTTTCAAAACTAGGGATGGTTTGTATGAATGGAAGGTTATGATTTTTGGTTTTTCAAATGCACCTAGCACTTTTATGAGACTCATGAATATTGTCCTGCATCCCTACATTGGCAAGTTTGTAGTAGTTTATTTTGATGATATACTGATTTTTAGTAAGGGAAGGGAAGAACATCTGCAACACTTGAGCATTATATTGGGGGGTATTAAGAAGAGAGAAACTATATGCTAATTTGAAGAAGTGTAGGTTCATGCAAGGAAGCCTGGTTTTTTCTGGGATTCATCATTTCTATAGATGGTATCAGTATGGATCGAGAGAAAGTTTGAGCCATTCTTGAATGGCATAGTCTATGTAGTATTAGCAAGGTGAGAATTTTTCATGGCTTGGATACTTTATATATAAAGTTCATTCGTAATTTTAGCAGCATTGTAGCACCTGTGACAAATTACACTAAGGGTCGAGAGTTTTCATGGACCAAAGAGGCTGAAGAGAGTTTCAAGTACCTAATGAAGAGGGTCATTGAAGCTCCTATATTGGCCTTACCATATTTTGATAAAGTATTTGAAGTGGACCGTGATGCCTCACATATGGGCATTGGTGCTGTACTCAGCCAAGAAGGTAAGCCCATTGCTTTTTTTAGTGAAAAATTGAATGATGTGCGAATGAAATATTCCACATATGATATAGAGTTCCATGCAATTGTGCAAGCTCTAAGACACTGGAAGAATTATCTATTACCCAAAGAATTTGTGTTGTTTACATACCATATTACTCAAAAATACCTAAACACACAAAATGAATTGAACACTAGACATGCAAAATGGGTCTCTTTCCTCCAAGGGTTTAGTTTTTTTTTGAAGTATAAATCAGGGAAACAGAACTAAGTTATAGATGCCTTGAGTAGGCGTGTTGTACTTCTTACCATCATGGAAATAGAAGTAGTTGGCTTTGATGCAATAAAGGACTTGTATGAATCTGATAGTGACTTTTGGGAAGTTGTTGATCAGTTGAAGAATCTAGTACCTGGGCAGAGAGACACTATTCAAGGTGACTAGCTTATGCAAGATGGTTATTTATTCAAGGGAAAACAGTTGTGCATTCCTGTAAGCTCAATGAGGGAAAATATTATTAGACAATTTCATAGAAGTGGTATGGCTAGGCATTTTGGGAAGGATAAAACAATAGCCTTGGTAGTAGATAAGTACTACTGGCCAAAGATGAAGAGAGATATCAGCAGGTTTGTGGAAAGGTGTTGAATCTATCAAGTAGCCAAAGGGCACTCCCAGAACACTGGTTTGTACATGCCATTGCCAATACCAATAGGACCATGGACAGACTCGAGTATGGATTTTGTATTGGGACTGCCACATACACAATGAGGTAATGACTCTATCTTTATAGTTGTGGATAGATTCTAAAAAATGACTCATTTAATTGCTTATAATAAAACCAGTGATGCCACTAGGGTTGCCAAATTATTCTTTTCCTAAATAGTAAGATTGCATGGGGTTCCAAAAACAATTACCTCTGATTGGGACACTAAGTTCTTGAGTCATTTCTGGAGGACCTTATGGAAGAAGATGTGGACAAAGTTATAGTTTAGTAGTGCTTATCATCCACAAACTGATGGGCAAACAAAAGTGGTCAATTGAAGTTTGGGTAATTTGTTGCGATGTATTGATGGAGGGAAGCCCAAACAATGAGATTTGGCATTACCCCAGGCAAAATTTTCTTATAACAGCTCTGTGAACAGATCAACTGGTAAGTCACCATTTCAAGTTCTTTATGGTCGAAATCCTGAGCGCGTTCTTGATTTGGTGCAACTTCCCTTTGGTGACAGAGTTAGTGATGATGGAGAAGCCTTTGCTGAACAACTCTTTCAGTTGCAGGCAGATGTAAGATAGGAGTTACAATATAACAATGAGCGGTATAAAGCTTCTACAAATGCTACTAGAAGGTATTAGGTTTTTAGAGCAGGTGATCTAGTGATGGTTTATCTACACAAGGAGAGGATTCCTACTGGGACTTATCACAAACTGAAAGATAAGAAAAATTATCCCTACAAGATTCTGAAGAAGATTAATGATATTGCTTATGAGGTAGATCTTCCCAGTGGATTTGATATTTATCTTGTGTTTGACATCTCTGATTTATATACTTTTCATGGTGATGATGCCTCTGTTGAAAATGAGGATGAGGTGGATTGGAGACACACTGTCCCAATCAAAAAAAGGTAAAGGTCGCATGGGTTCTAGACAAGAGCACAATTCAAACTCGTCAAGGTGACTACCACAAATATCTTGTGCAGTGGGAAGGATTGGCACTAGCAGATAACACCTGGATTACAGAATGGGATTTGAAGAAGCTAGATGAGCCTAAATGGAAGCAGTTTGAGAACCGAAACTTGCAGGAGCTACGTTCTTTTCAAGCAGGGGAGAATGATGCAGGAGCTTCAGAGGGTCATAGCGTTTGACTCGGATGTGGGTTTTGGCTGAAATTTTATAGGCAGATGCGTGAACAGGTGTTAATGGCAATTCCAACTCAGCTAGCTTTGTTGGTGGTCGTTTCGACATTTTTTTGGGAGCCTTAAATTTCATCTTTACCTGCAAAATTGGCTTTTTTCTATTTATTTCTAGCTTTTTTGTGTTTTGTTTTTTGTAATAAATCTGAAATCGTGTTTCTGATTTCGTGGGTTAGTTGGCAATTCGTCTTTCCTTAGTTGGGATCTTTTCTTGGAAAAAATCAGGATTCATAGGATGAGTTTTGAGAAATATCAAAAATGGAAAAATCGATTTTTCCCAAAAATCCAAATATGGTAATTTTCAGAATTGTAATAAGTAGGAGTTTTATTTCATTCTGGAGGTAGAATTGGTTGGAGAAGTTAATGAAGAATTCGAATTCTGCAATCTTTTGTTACGTATTTTCTGAGTAATTACTCTTAAGGTTTTTTGGACTACATCACATAGCAAAATCAAAATGGAGACAACAAAATAAAAATAGAGTTGGAGATATGCAAACTTCTTCTTGCTTCTATTAAACTGAAAATTACTTCTACAATAAACAAAATAAACTTGCAGTTCTATGGGGCTGTATATAAATTTACTAGAGATTCTTAGAGCTCGCACACGATTATTTGAAGCATTCACTACTCAACAAATAATCAATTACAACTGATATTGCAGTAAACTTCTCAGATAAAAAAAAGCACTACAAAAAACAATCTCTTACTGCTGCATAAAAAAGACAACTTATCTTCTTACATATTGAAGAATAAAAACATTCTTCCCTTTATAGAATAATTCTGTCCAAAGAAAAATTAGATTTTCCGAAAAGCTGATTTGAAATTATCTTTGAAAAAGTGCACACAAAATTTGATTTACTCTGAGCAGCAATAATCTAATTTGAAAATCCAACAGTCCTCAGGTGTATGAAAAGTGACTCTAAGATTGAACTTGAAGCCAATGAGGCCGGCCAGACTGTGCAATCAAAATCTGGGAGTGGAGAAATGTCAAAGAAACTAGGAAACAGTAATTTCTCTACTTGTTTTGAGCTGACCGCTCATCAAATAAAGGATTCTGGAACTTCACAATGGCAAGCTTATGGTGGTGGTGGCTGGACAATGCTTCAAGATATTTCCACCATGGGAATGCGCTCATGCAAAATCAATTTCACTGAAAACAACAGAAACGTTTTACTCCAATTTGAGCATTTGATGAAATATGGGGAAGCAGGTGGAAGCTACTATTCTTTCCATATGGATTTCTCTGACAGTTATAGTTGTTGTTCTCTTTGGGATTGATTTAGTAGATTTCAGACTTAATATTATTATCTGCTATTCACATACAATGTATAATAGGAGGATGGGATGGGTACTGATGAGAATTAATTGGCTCCTATGTAGTTTAGTTACATATAACTATTGATCATATAGTGGCAAAATCGAATTCTGTAGTTAATATATCAGAATTTCATGTCAGACCTCCTATGAAAGGAAAGGAAGCTCAAGTGTTCTGTATATGTCTACAGACACCATTGTAATATGGGTTCTTGGCCGGTGATCATCAAAAGGTTATCTAATTGTAAGCGCATTGTCTGTGTCATTAACCTTAATTGTATCAAATTATTCTGCTTGGCAGACCTCTATTCTTTTGTAATCTGAGCATAGATATGCAATGTCTCCTTTTTACCAGAAAAATCAGACATCACACTATTATTGTTTCTAAATTGCATTTTCAAAAATTAATGGTAAAAAAAAATAGTAGTGGGGTGCGGTAGGGTGTAATAAATTGAAGGAAAATGTAAGAAAATGTACATATCTGAAACGTCATAGTATAAAAATGAAGTACTGAATGAAATGAGTTTTAATAACATTTACAAGACCATAATTCTAAAAGATCAAGAGTTATATGCTACATTTTTAACAAATTTCAAACAATGAAGTACCGAATGAATGACTTTTAACCATACTCATGAGACCATCAATAAATTTCATGTGATAAAGTACTTAATTAATGAATGAGTTTCAATGACATCTACAAGATCATCGGATCTAACGGATTTATCTAAGAGTTGCATCTTTACTAAATTTCAAGTGATGAAATATTAAATAAATGAGTTTTAACTGCGTCCACAAAATAATCAATCTAAAGGATAAAAAGTATATCTTTAATAAATTTCAAAGTGATCGACTCTTCTGTTATGAATTCCGATTATCAATATTATCAAGATATCTGCACTTTGTGAAAAGTATCTAACAAACTGTCCTCACTTCACTAAGCTGCTTCGAAATTGATGAATCACTATGTGTCTTTCATCATTCAATACAAATCTGGCCAGTAATCAAAATTTCAGCATTTTTTTGTGTCACATTGAGCCAGGTCTGGTGTTTAGATGAATAGGAAGCATGATCACAATTAATGATTCGACCACATTCCCTTTTAGACAATGACTAACATGAAAGCAAGCCTATGAGAATGAACTACTAAGGTAAAGTTTAGAGGCATATAAGCAGTGTTTCAAGTTTTGGCTATGGAGTTTTTGTTTACTAGTGAAAGGCTGCAGTATGGGAGACTGATGTCTGATAGACCCCATATATCTCGTGTTAACGGTCATATAGACTTAAAAAAATACTCAATGCACATCATTATAAACAGTGAAAACTTAATGTCTCTGAACTAGATGATTGCCTTCTCCTTTTCCAATTTCAGAATATATACTACTGCGCTGAGGGCACACTACATATATTGTACATGCGTAATTCCTTGCATGAAGATCAGGAACAGAGTGCATTACGGCCGTCGATTCATCATCCTTGGCGTAGTTTTCTATTGTAGTACAGATTGCAAAATGTGATCTAAAATATTGATGCAAAAATCTTACATACAATCGATTTACAAAACTCTCCACATAAACCATATATATAACGTTGAGGGGCAGTGTCTAGCAGTATAATTAGAGGTTTCCGTGTAGATGTCAGTTCCCTGAAAAAAAAATGGTAGTAAATAGAAAATTTAACTTTTAAATGTTGCAGGGAATCTCGCTCAAGTCACAGATGGAGAGCATGCTATCCTAATATATATCATTTAAACTTCTCCGTTATTTAATTTACTGATTTGTTACGTATTCTAATTTGTCTTTACTCTTTTCTGTCACATTTTACTTCTTTAATCAATGATAAATGCTCGGTCTGCCTTGGGATAGCGTCTGCAAGTTGTCAAATGCATAAATAAGTTGCTTTCGGCTTCTCTACAAATCTGGACCAACTGGAAGGAATTCATTTATTCCACAAAGCCTGGCATTACATTTATGAATATCTTGCTTCCGAATACACTATTCGTATTTTTCATTTATCTTTCTTTGGATGTTGAAATATTGAGTGTAATCTAAAATGTATATTAAAAAATAAATATTCAACAGATTAATATCAAGAAAATGAAAAACAATCTTCGTATCAACAACTTATACCTAACAGATTGGCATTGCAGAAATGAGACCACCTTTCATACCCAACAAATTGACATTGCAGAAATAAATCTACCTTGCACTGATTTGTTCAAATTTAAATCAATGTTTACTTTAATAAAACTCATTGGCATTGCAGAATGAACCCACCTTTCACTGGTTTGTTAGAATATTATTATATAGGAGTTATATTAATTTTATTTTTCTTAATTTACATTTTTATTTTTTTAATAAAAGAGTTATTTTTAAAATTATTCATTGTGTAATTTGATAAATAAAAGAGTAAATAGTTATATATTTAAGTAAATAACAATACAAATAGTAAGTAATAGTTTTTAAGTAATTATCATTTAAATTTTTAAATAATATTTTTATCATATTATTTATTTGAGTTAATTTATTTTTATAAAATAAAAATTATTTCGTTATTTTTGATTTTACGAGTTATTTTTTTATTTTTTATTTTTCATATGAATACCATTTTGTTATAAAGTTTTGTTTAATATACTAGCATCACACTCCGTATTGTCAGTGATGGGAATGATAAGTGGAATCTAATACAGATGACAGAAGGATTAAGGTGGGCATGTGTGCTCAAAAAAAATATAAAAATGAACACAAATAAGCTTGGGCTGAAATTGGAAAATAATGTACTAGAAAATGTTTAAGGTGAGTAAATCGTATTAATGAAGTTACCCCACATTAGTAGATTTATGAAAACTTACGAGAAAAACTATACCGAAGGGAGAGTACGATAACATAAATCAAGAAACACAAAGGATACATTTAAAAAAATAATAGCTATCAATATTTGGCGTAGTATTTAATTGTCAATCTTTCTCTCAGACTTGTTCATTAAGCAAATAAAGAAAAAATTAAAAATTAAAAAAATGGAGAAATGAAACCACCACAAGGATATGACATTTCTACTCAATAAAATGAAATTTTTTATGAATATATTAGAAACACAACTTGTCATGTGATAAATGCATATGGAGCCTAGAATAATTGTAACCACTTATTTTTTTATTGGACTTGCTAAGGAAGAATTAGGAGGGAGGCATATTACTGAGCTCAATTAGATAATAGAATGGACACTTCAGTTGTGAGAAAATAGAAACTTGAGGGTTAGAATGATATAAATGATGAAAAGTTTTGTCTAAGAATAATCTACGAAAGAAGCAAAGTTAGATCAATGTGTTTTTCTAAAATTCAAATAAAAATTTAGTTATTTTCTAAGATTTATATTACAATTAGAGATTTTAATTTATTAAATATAAAGTAGATGATCATCTAGATATAGCCGACCCAATAGAAACCTTGATGATGGTTATTTAAATTTATTAGGAGGTAATTTGTGGCTAAAGCTGGTAGCTAACCCAATGGAAAATAGATTAAACAATCTATGGTAAAAATGTGACTATTTGGTTGAATAAAGTAGTCTAGGTGAGGTGCATGTGATGAAATGTATAGTCTTCATTTCGTAATGATTTCAAATTTACGATAACATATATGAAAGTATAATTATTACATGCCTCCAATTAAGTTTGTATGGAAAAGAAAAATTTGGATGGTGATTTTCATCGTAAGAAAATTGAGTAAGGATAAAGTGTCAATGGATATGAAAACTTAATGAAGAATGTGATGGATAGAGGCCCTTCCTCCAAGAAGATCACAAGGGAGGAAAATATCTCAAATCTCCTACAATTAATAATGTGTCATAGTCATGGTCAAGAAAGCAATTTCTTGTTATATTACATTTAATAAAAAATGTTTAAAAATAACTATCATTATAGTTAATAACTACTAAAACTACATAGATAACATTGCATAAATGTGTCTTCTCCTATACTTTAATCTATTAAGTTTTATGCCCACTTTCATATGTATAAGATCATATATGTGATTTTATTAGGCTACACTAGCTTTGCGAAGGGATATCGCGATGGTTTGAAAGTGTTCTACACAAGAGATGAGTGGATGTAAGGAGATCCAATGAACTAATACGAAAATGAATGGTGGTCCTATTTGAAGTTTTCAACATTTAGTCATCTCCATATATTCTTCTCATTGTAGTGTCCCTTCTTTGCATACTAAATAATATTGTCTTTGATCGAGTAATAAAAAGACATAATATATGAGCTCTTGGACAATAGTTGCTAGAAATGAGTTGAATAACTGGGAGGGGAGGGGAGGGCTGAATCAGTTACTAGAAAAAAAATCCAAGTACCTTAGATGTCTTTTTCAAACTTATCACTTTGCTTGGCTAATAAAAGATATGCTGCTGTAACTCGATTAACAAAGCAATCTTAAGATAATAAATGTAATTAACCTTTAGTGATTAAGTGCAGAAACATAAAGCATAAAGAAAATAACAGGTACACAGATGACACCAGTATTTAACGTGAAAACCCAATTTGGGAAAACCACCAATTACAACTAGTTACCATTTTTCACTCTTCTAAAGTGAGCCGTATTAGGAGTCAACCTTGTTAAAGGTTACAAAACACACTGTTAGGTGTGACCCTGTTAAAGGATTTAATTACCATGTTAGGAGTGGCCTTGTTGGAGGTCTTCAAACAGTTCAATGCAGAAATGCCACCATGTGAGAGGATTTATGAAAGACTATTAAGTCTACAATTTTAAGAGATTTGGATCAGTGCTACAATTGTTAGAGAGTAACAATGAGTTGACTTGATTGGAGAAGCAACTGAATTTACAGATTCAGATCTTTGTTATGGCTTTAACTGGATTCTCACTAATCAAATATTGTTTTTTTAGCTCGGTCTGGATATTTTGTCCTTAACCAGAATTCCTTCTTACTTCCCCTTCACTCTTCATATCAAAAACTCTACTACATATTCAATCCAAAATTGACCATGTATATATATGATAAGCCTTGTCAAGTCGGCTTGAATAACCTTCCAAATAAATAATCAAACTCAAATCTATCGGCTACCATTAACCAATTAAACATAAAGTATAAACTCTTGTAAGTCGGCTAACACTAAATGCATAACTCAATTAAGACTGTAATCCTTTGATTCCCGACCATTACTCAGCTGAAACTAAACTTACTATATTGCCCAAGTGAACTTGGTTAATACATAACTTCCTTTATTAACCAACTGAGCTCGATTAAGTTTGGATATTTGTGTAACATCAATACATTTGTGTATACACTTGTGTAACATCAATAAGAGTATACAACTGACTAATTTTCTTCAACAATATCCCTCTTTGGTATTGATGGAAACACAACATGTCATTATACAAAGAATTTTAGAGCATCAGAAACAAGAACAAAATTTTTAATGTCCTCAGTTTCATTCTGATTCTCATCCAGAAAACTCTGTTTGTCTTCACAGTCACTAATATATAGATTTCTCCCTTATACTTCAATCTCCATCTCTGATAAAATTTCTCCCTATGATATACTAATTTCTTTGGCATGACAATAATCTCTCCCTCATTTCCATCCAATGCCAAAGACTCCATCTAATGAAGTTGTAATGTACTTGGTGTACTAATTCATATGCAATAAGCTCTGACAATTTGCATTTACATGTTAGATCTTCACTGTAGCTTAGTTGATTCATCACTAATCTTTTCTTTAGTGAGCCCCAGTTAGGGGAATCACCCCTAGCTTTCCTCTAAGATATAAGAATGCATCCTTAGGTAGAGGTTTTGTGAATATGTGTGCAATTTGTTCTTTAGTATTCACATATTCCAACCTTACTTCCTTGTCCTGAACCAATTCTCTCAAGAAATGATACCTTATTGCAATATTTTTAGTCTTCATATGCATCAAAGTGTTCTTTGAAATGTTACGAGCACTAGTATTGTCATAGTAGATAATAACTGGTTCTTTGATTTCCTCCTTCATACCCAACAACAACTGTTTGAACCATATGATATTTTAACAATTCACTACTACAACATACTCTTCCTCTATTGTAGACTAAGAAATGCAATTATTTTTCTTACTAGTCCAAGAGACTAACCTCTTTCCAAGAAAGAACTCTCCACCACTGGTGCTCTTTATGTCATCAACACTTCCTGCCCAATCACCATTAGTAAAATTCTTCAAATCAAAGTTTCCTCCTTTCACATACCATAATCTATAATCTCCAATGCCCTTAAGATATCTCAAAATCATTTTGATTTCCATCAAATGATTCTCTCTAGGATTATCTAAAAACCTTGCAACAATACCAAATTCTAATGCAATATCAGGCCTAGTGTGAACAACATATTGAAAATTACCAATCATGGATCTGTAGGTAGTCTGATTTACCTCCTTTGAATCATCATTCTTAGACAACTTATGTCTAGTATACATAGGTGTCCCAACTAAAGACATTTATTTTCCATTAGTATATGAAAAGGGAAGAGAATTTTTTTTTAACCATTAGTAACACTACACCAAAAGATAGATTTCCAGTTCATAACAAAAGTGTTAAATATAGGGAGACCTGACAACACACTTTTACAGTGCAAACCAAAAATGTTGAAGAGGAACCCGACGAGCAGATCACACTATAAACTGAAAGGATAGAAAAGTAGAGGAACCCAATAGAGCAAAGGAACCTAACAGATAGTTCAATAAAGGAACATCGACAAACTGACAATAGAGAAACCCGATCATCAGACACCGAGAGGCAGTTATATCCTAGGAAAAGTGGAACTGACTTCCACGTTAGATAAAACGGTTATGTTTTATATTTAGAGTTTAGATATGATTTAAAACCATTTATTGGACAAGCAAGATAATTGTAATTATTTTAATCAGTCTAACTAATTAAAAACATGCAAACTAGGAGATCAAGGTCAAGTTTTAAACCTTCAATCATAGAGTTATCTTTTTAATACATTAAACTAAAATAGGTCAATCTATTGTATAAATAGATGTGTAATCATTCATTTTAAAAAGGAGATGATGATAGTAGTAAAGGAGCACACCTATGGATCAGACTGAGAGTTTCATGAAGCATAATAATAAAAGATGAATTTGGTTATCAAGAACCAAGAATCAAGGCTACCGGGCAACAAAGGTATTAATCAATCACATTAGGTGATACTTTGTACATGTGATTTTAATGTTCTATAAGAAGAAATTGAAGATTGCATACACTCAGGTGAATTATTATTTTTTTCTACATTCTAAAAAGTGTATCAAATAAAAGAAATCCTTTCAAGAAAGGTGGATTTAACAATCCTTTGTAAATATCTTAACTGAGTTCACACTAAGAAGTTTTGCTAAAGCTCTTAATAGAGTAGACCTTAACCATTCTCCACATAATACTCCTAACAGGGTAGATCATAAGAAGTGATCAAAATTGTATGCCTTAACCAACCCCTTCCAATCTACCAATAGTGAAATTTTTGTGGGTGTCAACCCCACTGCAATTTTTACCTTCTAACAGGGTCTTTATGTGTTACCATATCTTGTGTTATGTGTCATTACATTTCATGAATGCTTCTATGAATGTTTACATGTTTTTTAAGTTTATGAATTAATATAACTAATACAAAGATAGGATAGAATAGATGGTTGGTAATATAATGGATTACTAAATGGATTAAGGTTAAAGAGATAAAAAATTTAGAGGTATTGATTCACCCCTCCCCTCTTAGTACATACTTCCCATTATTTCCAACAATTGGTATCAGAGCTAGATCATTTAATTGGAATTGTTTAAAGACTTAAGATAAAATATCATACAATGGAGAAGTACAAGCTTGAAAAGAGTATTGAGAATTAGAAATTAGAGATACACATCTTCTATGAACAATATAAAGAATATAGAATAAAGATGAGACAATTGCTAGATGAAAGAAATATTATGGCATTTTGCTGGAATGAAACAAACTACCATGAGGAAGAGATACCTGGTCTATTTGAGTCTTCAGGATCTACAACAAGCAAAGCATCAGACACATCTTAAGAAAGCATCAGAAATCTGAATGAAATCAATCAACATTTGGCTATACAAGTTAAATATCTAAAAATAAGTCAAGAGACATAGATGGTAAGAATGATTGATGTCATGAACAATTCTAGACAAGATGAGAAAGAAAGAACACTAGCTATTGATGACAAGAGGAAGATTACTATAAAGCTACTAGAGAAAGAGTCAGAAATAAAAAGACTTATTGAACATCATCATGAGATCGCAAATCAGATTATTCTTATGTGTGAGGATGCAAAAAAAATGAATACATAACTCATTGAAAGAATAGAAGCTATCAGTGAGATAAGAGAAGAAAATGAAAAGCTAAAACATGAAGTGAGAATTCAGCAACAACACAATGGCATGATTAAGAGAGCTTAAGAAAAAACTAAAAGGATGGATGATTTTATGGATGGACAAAGAAGAGTCAACAACAATACCAGAATAGGGTATACCGAGAATGAAGAATCACCAAACCAAGCTTATCCAAAGAATGTCTACACAAATCCAAGACCAAGAAAGCAATCATGCAATCACTGTGGAAAACCAGGCCACACATCAAATGTTTGCAGGAGAAAAATAAAAGGTATTCCTAAATCCACACCTTCATTGATAGGAATTTGTTATAAATGTAACAAGAAAGGACATAAAGCATATGAATGTAAATATGAGGTAAAAAAACCAAAGAAGGAAACCTACATGGATAAATACTATCGTACTTTCAAAATGCATGGACAAACATCTCCTGAATTCTAGAAGAAAAAAAAAGCAAGCATGGAAGCCTAAACAAAATGAAACTGCTTATCAACCAAAAATAGTTGGTAACTCATATGTTTTAGTTTTCAACACATGGGAAAACTACACAGCATGTGGAAGATTTGGACACATAGCTGCAAACTATATAAGACAATGGATGAGAAAGTCTAGGAGCTAGACTATTCTCGGAATGGCGTGTCTACACTATCATAAAGTTTGTCATCTAAGAAAAAACTATAGAGACTGAGTGATAGAGACAAGCACCTTTGCCAATGTAAATACCATTGAAGACATCAGGAATATGAGAAACAAAATGTGGAGGAAAGCTACAAAACATTGATGAAGCTGGACCAAGAAATGAAAATGGTGACACCTTATCCAATGGATCTGGTGACATCACCACCCCCACCTAAGAATAACAATTATGGAGCTTCATTATACCAAGTTATAGTTTGCATCAGTTCCATCATAGATTGATAAAATGCCAAACTAGCATGATTAAAGATGCACTATGGTATTACTTATTATAATTATGTGAATTGAATCTCATGGGTCAATGCTTACCAAGAATCATTGGTGTACATACAAAGCTAAGTTTCCTATACTTACCAAGCATCATTGTTTAACACAAAAATGCTAAGTCGCTAGTGTAAACCAAAATCCATCGAGAAACGTATAAAAAGGAAATGTTGTCTTCGCCATATACCAAGATCGGTCAATAAATATTCAAATGAGTTGATACTTGTCCCAACCATCACATTCTCACTGAGAATAAAGTGTGTGTGCTACCCGAAAACTCCATCTTCAAACACTGAGAAGTGGGTCAGCATTTATGACATGACTTAGGCCAAAAATCTATATATAGTTGACAAAATAGCTCCTTTGTTCACAAAGTGATTTGAGCAAAGAAGTAGAGAAAAACTAGAGCCCGAAGAAACCAGATTGTAGAGTGACCCCAACCCTTTTCACAGCACTCAAAAAGATTCTCAACAGTCACAAAATGTTGAAGTAAGTATAAACAATCACTAAGAACTTTGTTTTCATTTATGGGAAAAAGCCCTAAATTCTGAAACTATGGAAAATACGTCAAGAACCTCCAAGATCAAGAACAAAAGGAAGATATAGGTCAATCTCATCAAGAATACTACTTGTGAAGAACCTCAATACAAGATCTTTCTTAAGGTTGCTTCACAACCCGACAATGCTAGTGCATTCTCTAGTATACCAGCTAGGGTTTTACTCGAAGACGTATGAGCATATATTCACTATAAGATCACATAAATAGGAGACCTGAAAGTTGAGAAAGCCTTCAAAAATATTTGCAACCATGATGGAACAAAAAAACAAGAGCATAAGTATATTGAAGTGAAAGGGCTTACACATGCCCTACCATTCTGGAAGGAATTCAAGACCGAATGGATTCAGTTAGTACTAACTAGAGTACATGACTGAAAGATATGCCTAAATGAGCCACAACTAATAACCAGGGATGTTATACATGTTGTTACTGGTTATACCATAACTGATAAAGTAAAGGCACTAAAGCACCCTCCAAAAGATGACATTGAAAACAATACAGGAGCATCATGGAATGGAAGAGGATTAAAGGTATCCACCATTAATGATGTTGAAATGAAATTTGGAGCATGTGTCTTAGGACACAAGTTATTTTAGGCTAGAAGGATGAACAATATTGCATCTGGAGTAGTGGATATAGCATGCAAAATTTTCATGAAGGGATTGTAGTTGGATATGTAAGAACTTCTGCTAAGGAAATTAGATGAGAACATGAAGACAATAAGTACTGTAAAGTCTAACTCATGTAAGGTTGGTTCTCTCATTATGTGCATTTTTTATTTCTATTTTTAAGAATCCTTCCCATCTATCGACAATGTCAAATGGGACACTACCCGTATAGTGACCACACAGATTAGTGATTTCATCAAATCAATAGGAGACAATTTTGAATAAGTCATGGATGAATAATTTGCTGGATTCAAAGAAAGAATGCAGAAGAGAGTGAGGATTTCAGAGCAATTAATAGAAAAGAAAAAGACTAAAATATTTTTTATGGTGGACACTGACTACACCTATATTAAGCCAGCTATACTGAGAATAGCATGGATGGTTCCACTTGAGTATGAGGTTAACATAGATAAAGCATCAAATTCTATTGAGAGATTGATAAATGAATCATTAGACAAATCACAACCTAAGTTTGGAACTTATGAAGAATCCAAAGAAAGGATAAAAAATGGCTTAGTTGTGAAAAATATTGACAGGAAGAAAGATAAAATGGTTAATACTTTGAAGGAAAATCTTTTGGTGAATGAAGAGGAAATAGAATAGACTAAAGAAACTGAGGGTCAGTCACCCGTCGGTGAAGCTGAGAAGGAGAGTGGCTTAGAATCCATTGCATCTGATACAACACCTCCACCACCACTAAATAAACCTAGGACTACTACTACATCTAGGACAAAGATTTAGACAAAAAAAGATGCAAGTCCTTCATAAATCAAGAAAGGTCAAGTGAGGAACTTTATAAGAAATCCTCAAACAGGGAAAATGGGACCAACAAAAAGAAGAAAGTTCATCAGAACTAACAAAGATTTAGAGGACACCGAACAGATAAACAACCTATTAAGAATAAATTCCCTAACAAAATTGATGAGGTATGTGAATCTATCATCAAAAGGGGTATAGTAAATGATCCCAAGATTAAAAAATGGCTAACTCTGGACACCGAGGACCAGAATAAGATAGAAGAGGCAATTATCACAATGATGTGTGTATTTAAATATATACCAATTCAATTTGATAAATCTATGCCTAAAGAACTTATGGATAAATTGTTGGCTAGGTGGACTTATGCTCTCAAGGAAGAGAAAAATATAAGGGAAAGAGCCCTAGTTTCAATCATGCTACCTAAATCTAAGCTAAAATAAATTCAAGAAATGATTGAGAAACATTCCAACACATTCTCCCCAAAGCTAAGAGCCTATGAGGTACTAAAAGGACATCTAATTCAACTTGATAGAACAAGTGAGGGTAAATGGAGAAATATAATTAATGTATCTAAAAGAGATTCAAGCCCCGAGCCACAAGTAGCTCTTACCGATAAGCCACTCAATGCTAAAGATCAGGGTAAATCAAGACCAAAGCACATTACGATAACTGATGATGAGAATGTAAGTGAAGCAACATTGAACAAAGTAGGGGACACAGATATGGAAACTATAGATGAAACATGGCTAGATAATACTATCATTGATATTAACAGAGGAGATCCAGTAGATGAGGTACTAAAAGATGAAGATGTCACTGTTGTCCAAGCCCAAACCAAAAAAAAGGACACAACTATAGATACTGCACAGGTGAATATACCTAGTCAAATGTCATTGTTAATACAAGCTATTGACATAATATCAAAAAAGGAAAACTCACCCAAGCATGATGAGAGCATACTCAATGATAAGGGTAATGATAAACAAAAAGATACAATTGAAGAGAAGAAAGATTCAACCAATAAATAAACAGTCATCGGTGGATAAAAAAATCTACAAATGTAGATAACACACAAAAATATGGAGATCACACCAAAATAGATGCACAAATGAAAGATACAGATGAAGTGCAAAAATAGAAAGGTGAACAAGATAATCCATTTGATACCACTCCAAAGGACACTGAAGGAGATGTTGCAAATACACTGAAGGTTGATGAGGAGACGTCCACACACAACCAATGGGAAAACCCTGAGCAGCAAGAAAAAGGTACAACACCACCAAAGCCTTCCTCCAGCACGTCAGACCAAGAAGAAAAACTTGCTATGGTACTGCATACAAGTACATCTCACAACAAGAAGAAGAAAACCAAGAAGAGCAAGTTAGAAATAAAACTTGAAGAAATCATTGAGATACCCAAGTCTGCTCCAAGTACTTTGGATTATGAGTCTCTCCAAGAATACAAAGAAATTTGTCAAAGAAAATCTTTACAAGAAAAGCTTAGAAAAGAACATAGGGACTCTGTAGTGCTGGAAAATAAAACATATATCTTACGCCAGATTGTTCTTGACATTGATGTTGATCACAATGCCCCCATTCTGGATCAAATTTCCTTTCTAATTAAAGCCATCACAGCTCAAAATGTTGATGCAAAAAAATCCATTGAAGAATGAGCAGAGAAAAAGTTATCATTCAAATTAACTGAGAAGATTAGCCAAGAAGTGGCAGAAAATAAGGTAAAGCTTTTTGAATTAGAAAATGAAATAGACCCTATAATTTCTGAAGCATTAGCCTTAATTTAGAAGTTGTGCACCTTAGCTAAATTCACTAAGGAAGTTACTGATAAGATAGAAAAGATAGAATCATATCTAAATGCAAGTGCACAACGTCTAACCGTAGATGATAATGCAATCAAACTGCATTATGAAAAGATTATAGAAATCAAAAGGTTAATACAAGAAAATTGGGAAGAAAAATCACAGTTTACAGATGAGGTTACTGAGCTACAAGCTCGACTATTGCCAAACCTTACACTTATGCAACAACACATGACTTCAAAAAGACAACTAATTGCCACCCCTGAGATGTATGCAGAAGACAACATCTATGATATGCATGCAGGAATTACACTATAGCGCATGTATCTTGAGAACCTAAAGGATAAATGGGAGAAAATGATGGAGGATATGAAGACTTCTCATTCCAATATTTTTGATAAGTTGTAAATATATCCCTTTTTCCCTTACTATCAAAAAATGGGGAAAATTATATGTACAATACATATAGAGAAAAAAGGGGGAAATGATGATATTTACACTAGTAAAGGGAGTATAGATAAAGGCAAGTGTACATGTATATAAATATACTATACCAAACATAGGGGGAGCCATAAATGACAAAGTAAACACATGGTGTACATAATACATAGTTTAGTATTTTACACATATTAGTTTTCGATACTAATGTCAATTGGGGATATTGAAGACATTATTTTTCCATTAGTATATGCAAAGTGAAAACAATGTTTTTTTGAACCATAGGTAATAGTACACTAAAACACAGATTTTAGTTCAAACCAAAAGTTCTAAGTATAGAGAAACCCGATGACACAGTTTTACAGTGCAAACCAAAAATGCTGAAGAGGAACTGGACAAAGGAACCTGATAGCACATCACACTATAAACCAAAAGAATAGAAAACTAGAGGAACCTGATAGAGTAAGGGAACCCGATGGGCACTTCAACAAAGGAACACTGAAAAAATGACAAAAGAGCAACTCGAGCATCAGACACCAAAAGTCAGTTATATCTTGATAAAAGTGGATCTGACTTCCACGTCAGATAAAATAGTTATGTTTTATATTTAGAGGCTAGATTTTATTTAAAACCATTTCTTGATGGACAAACTAGATAATTTTTATTGTTTTAATTAGTCTAACTGATTAAAAACATGCAAAATAGGAGATCAAGGTCAAGTTGTAAACCTTCCATCATAGAGTTATCTTTGTAATATGTGAAACTAAAATAGGTCAATCTATTGTGTAAATAGATGTGTAATCATTCATTTTAAAGAGGATGAGAGGATTATATTAGCAAAGGAGCACATCTATGGATCAAACTGAGAGTTCCAATAAGCAGAACAACAAAAGATTAATTTGGTTATCAAGAACCAAGAATCAAGGCTACCGAGAAACAAAGGTATTAATCAATAACATTTGGTGATACATTGTACATGTTATTTTAATGGATCTATAATTAACAATTAAATATTTCATACAATCAGGTCAATGAGAATTATTTTCTACATTCTAACAAGAGTAGAAAATAGAATAAACCCTTTCAAGAAAGGTGGATATAACATTCCTTTGTAAATCTCTTAACCGAGTGCACACTAAACAATGTTTCTAAAGCTCTTAACAGAGTAGACCTTAACCAGTCTCCACGTAATACTCCTAACAGGGTAGATCATCAGAAGTGATCAAAATTGTAAGCCGTAACCGACCCCTTCCAATCTGCAGATAGTGAAGTTTTTGTGGGTGCCATCCCCACCCCATTTTTTACCTTCTAACAAGGGTTTTTTGTGTTACCATATCTTGTGTTATGTGTCATTGCATTTCATGAATGATTCTATGAATGTTTACATGTTTGTTAAGTTTATCAATTGATATAACTGACACAAAGATAGGATAGATCATATGGTTGGTAATACAATGGATTACTAAATGGATTAAGGTTAAAGAGATAATCGTTTTAGAGGTACTGATTGACCCATCCCCTCTCAATACATACTTCCCATTATTTCCAACACCAATTGGTCAGAAAACTTCCGTTCCAAATTAATTCAGTATCTCTTTGATGTATTTGTACTGAGTAATGTAGACACCATCTTTCATCTGGTGAACTATTAAAAAAAAAAAGAATTTTATTTCTCTAAACATAGACATCTAAAATTCCTTACTCATTTCTTCGCAAAATTCTTTGCATAAATCCTCATGTCCAGTGAATAGTATATCATCAACAAATATCTCTGTTAATAGTATCTTGTTCTGAGGTCCTTCTTTGATGTACAAGGTACTATTATCATTAGTTCTCTTAGATATTTAATACTTACCAAGTAACCATGCAGTCTTTCATACCAAGATCTACAAGCTTGCTTCAGTCCATACAAAGCTTTGTGGAATTTGCAAACCATATTATTTTTTTTTGGATCAACAAAACCTTCAGGTTGCTCAATATAAACTTCATCTTTCAGAATTCCATTAAGAATGCAGATTTTACATCCATTTGGCATACCTTGAATCCTTTTTGTGCAATATATTCCTGAAGAGTTCTTAATCCTTCAATTCTTGTTATAGGAGAAAAGTTTCTCCATAATCAATACCCACTTCTTGAGCATATCCTTTACACACACTAATATTTCATTGTTTCTAGAAAATTCACCTTTTTCATTCAAATTATTTCTTAAAACCCACTTAGTACCAATCACATTCTTGTCTTTTGGTCTAGGCACAAGAGTCCAGATCTTGTTCTTTTCTATTGCTCAATCTCTTCATTCATGGATTCTATTCAAATTTCATTATTCAAATCATCTTTGATATATATAGGTTCAAATTCTCTAAGAAAATATGTACCTTTAAGTTTGTTCCTTTTCATTATACCTTCTATCTGATCTCCAATTATTTTCTCAGGTGCATGATGCCTTCTAACATATTTGGCAAGTACATTTTCCTTCTTCTTTGATTCTGGGCTTGCTCCACTTGGTTCACCAAGCTGAAACATTTTTTTTCTTTTCTTCTTACTGAGACTTGGGTGCCTATGTCTGAGACTCAGTTTCCTCTGTCTAAGACTCGGTTTTCTCTATCTGAGACTCACTTGCAAATATTATCATCTCGGGTTGCATATGTTGTAACAAAGTTTTTGCTGATGAATTTAGTGGTTGGCATGGTTGTTGTCTAATCACCATTTCTTGTGTCTGAGGTATAGTATCAGGTTCATAATACGCAAATTTCTTGTAGTCCACAGGATCTTTACTGCTATGTTCTTCACTTCTCTCTGCAACCTCATCAATCTTTATATGTACACTTTCTATGAATTTATGAGTAGTAAGATTCAAACATTTATATGCTTTGATTTTACAGGAGTAGCCTAGGAATATGCCTTCCTCACCTTTTATGTCAAAATTTCCATTCCTTGCTTTCTTCAAGATGTAACATGTACTTCCAAATACTTTGAAATAACAAACATTGGGTTTATAGCCATACCATAATTCAAAGGGTGTATGATCACTACCTTTCTTAAGTTGAACTTTTCTCAAGGTGTGAACTGTAGTGTTGATAGTTTCCTTCTAGTATTTCATTGCAACAATATCTGAAATCATCAAGGTCCTTTCACAATCCATAATAGATATGTTTATTCTTTCTGCTATTCTATTTTGTTGTGGTGTACAAGGGGTAGATATTTGTCTCTTGATTCCTCTTTCATTACTGAATTTATTGAACTCATTAGAAATAAATTAACCTCCTATGTCATATCTTAGGTATTTTAGTTTATTTCATGTTTCTTTCTCAACTCTGGAAAGGTACAACTTAAAATTTTGACAAGCTTCTGATTTTTCTTGTAGAAACATAATAGTCATCATTCTAGAATGATCATCACCAAATAGAATGAAACAATTCTCTCCAGTGTAACTTGTTGTTCCAATTGGTCCACATAGATTAGTATGCACTAACTCCAAGACTTCTTCAGTATTGTAATTATTTCTCTTGAAACTAGTTTTTCCCATCTTCCCAATTTGACATTGTTTGCACATTTCCAACTCATGTTTCTTCAAAATAGGAATACCTCTTACTCTTCTATTTTTTCTTATGTTGACCAGGTTATCAAAATTCACATGACACAATCTTTTATGCCAAAACCATCTTTCTTCTACTTGTGCAAAAAAACATGAAATTTTAGTGAGATCAAAATAGAATAGATTACCCTTTCTTGCTTGCCAATCCCAACTAGGTTTCCCTTACCATCCAGGAGCTTGGCCTTACCATTCATGAATTCTACCTTAAAACCAATGTTATTCAGTTGTGCCATATTCAATAGATTATACCTTAGTCCTTCAACCCAATAAGAATTATCACATTTGATTCCTTCAGTTAGAGAAATACAACCTTTACCTTTCACATAGCAAGGTTCATTATTTCTAGATCTGATACTCCCACTATCATAGTGCTCAAGATGTTCAAATTTTATTTTATCACCAGTCATGTGGTGAGAACAACCACTATCAATTATCCAAGTGTCATTTTTGCCAATATGAGAGAAAAGTGTAGTCTTTTCATTTTCTTCTTTATCTAACTCATCCTTAATAGCACTGTAAACCATTTCATATTCATCTTCATCACTATCAGAATCTGTTTCAATATAACAAGATTTATTACCTTTTTCCTTGTAGATTTTGTCAATTTTGAAATCTTTCTTGCCTTTGTACTTTTTGAACTTTCTCTCATCTTTGTCTTCTTTGTTTGGACACTTACCAGCAATGTGACCAACCTCAACACATGAAAAGAAAATCAATGGTATTCTTCCTTTCTATTCTCCTTTTCCTTTGGCAACTCTCTTTGCAAGTAGTGCTTCATCGATTTATCATCAGATTCATCATCACTATCATTGTCAATCTATTTTCCTTTTGAGTTTCTATCTATCTTACCAAGGATTAATTTAGCTTTGAATGCAGAATGCAAATTGCTAGGATTAGGAGAATAATTGTCAAAATTTTCCAACTCAAAAGTTGTTAGCCTTCCAATAAAATCATCTAGACTTATATCATCACTACACATTATCTCTTGAATAATTGAGACTCTAATTGCATAGATAGGAAGTAAAGTTTTCAATACCTTACTAACCATTATTGTATCTTCAATCTTTCAACCAACAGCTTTGATGGCACTAATACTTTTCTTGATTCTTTCACTATATAAATTGTAATTTTTTCTCCTTCTTTCATTTTCATCTGATCAAACTAACCTCTGAGACTATCTTCTTTGAATCTCTTTACATTGTCATCTCCTCCATGGTTTTCATGTAGTTTCTTCCACACATCATAGGGAGTAGCGTAGTCCTTGTCTTCATCAAATTATGAATATCTGAGTGAAGAAGCTATATCAATCATCATTATGTTATGATTCTTCATGTCCACCATCTGATCCACCAACATAGGTCTAGGTGGTTCCACGTACTTGTTTTCCAAGAATTGCAAACCATTATCTCTAATAGTAGATAGATGTAGCCTCATAAACTCTTGTCATGCAGGAATATTATCTTTGTTAACCTTGGGATCTCCCTTCTATAAGACATCTTTGATCTTTAGCTTAGGCCTTGAAAACTTCCTTAAAAGACCCAAATTCTTTGATACCAATTGTTGGAAATGTGTTGAGTAACTGAGAGGGGAGGGGAGGTGTTAATCAGTTACCACAAAAACAAATCCAGGTCCCTTAGATGTCTTAATCAAACTTATCAATTTTCTCGGTTAATAAATGATAAAATGTTGTAACTCGGTTAACAAAGAAATATTTAGATATTAAATGTAATTAATGTTTCGTTATTAAGTGCAAAAACATAAAGCATAAAGAAAATAATAGGTACATAGTTGACACCAATATTTAACGTGGAAACCCAATTTGGGAAAAACACCAATTGCAACTAGTTACTATTTTTTATACTTCTGAAGTGAGCCCTGTTAGGAGCCAACCTTTTTAAAGGTTACAAAACACATTGTAATGTGTGACTCTGTTAGATAGTTTAGTCACCATGTTAGGAGTGGCCTTATTAGAGGTCTTCAAACATTTCAATGTAGAAATGCCACATTAAGAGAGGATTTATGAAAGACTTTTAAGTCTACTCTATTAATAGATTTGGATCACTACTACAATTCTTAGAGAGTCACAAAGAGTTGACTTGATTAAATAAGAAACTCACTTTGTAGATTCAGATCTTTGTTCTGGCTTTAACTGGATCCTCATTAATCAAATATTCTCTTTCATCTCGGTTTGGAAATTATGGCCTTAATCAGAATTCCCTTTGACTTCTCCTTCATTATTCATACCAAAAACTCTACCATCTATTCAATCCAAAATTGATGATGTATATATATGATAAGCCTTGTCAAGTCGGCTTGAATACCCTTCCAAATAAATAATAAAACTCAAATTTGTATGCTTCTATTAACCAATTAAATATAAAGTGTAAACTCCTTTAAGTCGGCTAACACCAAATGCATAACTCAATTAACACTATAATCCTTCAATGCCCACCATTACTTTGCTGAAACTAAACTTACTGTATTGCCCGAGTGAACTTGATTAATACAGAACTTCCCTTATTAACCAACTAAGCTTGGTTAAGTTTAGACATTTGTGTAACATCAATGCATTTGTGTATACATTTTTGTAACATCAATGACAATACACAATTGAATAATTTTTTTGAATAGTAGTAACAAGTTTAATGTACCTCTTATGCATATATACTAGGTATCATATTAAAGATTGATGATAATCACGCCTAAGTTAGATAAGTACTTGGAATTGCAATAACTAATGCTCTTAGTTCACATTAGTTCTATTTTAGGAGTCTACATGGTTTGGGTTACATGGAAAAGATTAAAGATAATGCTTGAAGAAGCCTTGAAGTACCTTTTTGCTCCTTCTATCACATATTGTCTTGAAGTCTTAAGATTCCATTCCGATGACATAATGCTTGATTGATGAAATAAATTGAGAGAAGGACTTTATTTTTATGTGTAATGGGATGAATCCAAGTTAATCTGGGGCTTGAGTATACTCGGAGATAAGAGCACTCAAGATGAGTGGCTCACAAATTACCATTGTAGTATGGGGTGTTCCCCGAGAGAGTATTTTATATAGTGAGCCCAAGAGAAATTACCTTTTCGATTACTTAGAAAAATAATATTTTATTTTTGGATAACATTTTGGGGAGTGTAGGATCGCCAAATCTGACAACTAAAATTTTGGGGAAAAACCATAGGAACGGGGCACATTGAATTACATTTTCTTGCATAAAATCGATTACATTTTAAGACATGCAAGATAATATGATAAGTTGTTGCCAAAAAGTCATACCAAATGGACATGAGATTTCCAAATGTTAAGAATGTGTCTTTAGTTCTAAAATGAGGTATGACTCATTTTTAGTTGAGTAGAGGAAATAATTTAAAGGGAAGGCCTATAATAAATGGTTCAAATAAGGTTTTGGTTAGATTTAATGAAGAGAGGACTCATAATATTAATTTAAATTAATAAAGGTCTTAAACTACATAAATATTAAAATGAGTTATAAGAGACTATGAAATTGGAAACCATAACTAAAAGTGTATAATTTATGATTCTACATTAAATTTGGGCTCTTATGGGTCTATATCAGCTCCTAACAAAATTTTATCAAATTCTAGAGGTGTACCCAAGTTTCTTAAGTGCCCTAGTTCTCTGAAAAATGCACCCTAGTTTTGAGAATTTCAAACAAAATTAAAATCCCAAACCCATGATAGTGTACTAAGTAGATGAACTCCCCTAAACTTGTAATTGAACTTGGATCTGCACATGAGGGAAAATTTTTGTTTAGGGCTTGTAAAGGTGCTTTCCTAAGTTAAACCTTAGGTTAAGCCACAACTCTACAATGTTTATAAAATTAAAAGGAAATATAAGTTGAAATACATCAAACAAAATGCTTGAATTGGAAAATTTTATGTTGGAAACATTGACCCTTTTCCTCACATCATCGTTGCAATTTCTTAGGAGTCTTAAAAAAAATAATGTTAATTATCCTTAATAACATTGAATATGAGGGTTTCATCCATAAATTCTAAGTGTGATATATTTCTGCACCACAGAAAACTTTGAGGCCTTCTAAGTAGTTAGTTTGCACCTTCAAATCCCTACCTGAAACTTCAACAACCAAGAGAAACAAAAATGGTGATAGTGGGTTTCCCAATCACATTCATTTTCTAGCCAAAAATAGTTTTGTAGGAACTTCGTTAATAAAAATAGAATGAAAAAGGAGTGGTGATTAAACTATAAATCCAATCACACAATCACAATCTAAAGACAAATATCTTCATAACCTTAAACAGAAAACACCAAGGAACCTTTTTTATAAGATGTTTTCGTATTTAGTTAAATCATCCTAACTTATCTCTTCTTACTAGGGGATGAATGGATTTCCTCACGAGAAATGATAATTCCATGAAGGATTTTAATATTAATTAGCAAAATTCTGTAGTCATCACTAATTAATTCTTTAAGATAGACTCTGATTATAGTTTCTATTGATTTAGTTATAATCTTGTAGATCATGTTGCACATACAAATGAACCTATACTAGTCAAAGGATGTTGAGGCTCCAATTTTAATAATCAAGGATAAATATGTTACATTCAATGCCTTCAAAACTATTTTTCACATATTGAACTCGTTTGCAACCCTCTAAACATATTCACTCACAAACTCCCAATACCTTTGAAATAATTCCACTTCAAGGTCATCCACCCCAAGGGCCTTCCAAGCGTCAATAGAAAAAATTCCATTGTTGATCTCCTCCAAGGTAAAAGGGGTAAGAGTCACACATTCTATTCACTATTGATAAATCAAGGGATGCAACCAAGTAGCTATTCTTGAACCTAGGGCACAAAATTATCTTAAATTCCTAACAAGTCACAAAAAGAATCATCACTTCATTTCTAATGGTTTTAATGTCTGCATGAAAAATATTATCAAAATTTTTAATTTATAAAAAGTTATTTTGTTGCTTCTTTATTTTGGTGGATAATTAAAAAAAAATGGTGTTTCAGTCCCCTTCCCTATATCATGTTACCCATCAATTCTATTTCCAAAATGTCTCTTCTACTTTTTTAACAATAATTTAATTCCTTTATGTATTTAATGTCCTTCTCCTTATATTTTTTATTGTACCATTTAATGACATTATGGTAACCACTTCTTTGATTTCAGATTCAACTATTATTTATTAAGGATTTATATTCCATTGCTTTCCTTTTGATATCTTGTAGTGTTCTAAGATGATAAACCTCTTATATCACTTGATCTTTTTCTTCTAGAACCTTTTACCTAGTTCACCAAATCTTGGGTGTTCATACTAGAAAGAGTCCATCTTCAATGAAATTTCTATAGGCTTATAGAGATTCCTTAAAGTTAGAGAAGTTTCCTAGTGATAAGACCGACCATATTTTTTCACCTTAAAAAAACCACCTTATTTTCGTACCCGCTCAAAATTGAGAAAGAAGTTTTCAAGTCTACTTTGTATATTTTCTTCTCCCACGCTCTGGTTTTTTCACGTGTACCATCTATTTTTTGGCCTAACATCCACAGGAGCAATGCCATTGTAGAGCCTTCTAAAGTTGATGGAACGAGAATTTTCCAGCACCTTGCCAAATCTTGTATTTTCTATAGTTAAATTAGTATTGAAATCCCCCTCCCACAACCGACGTGTCTAAGTTGTGAAGATAACTAAAAGATCAAAGGTACTCCCCTGTGACCAACCTCTCTTGTTTGGTATTTCATCCATACTCATTGGCAATTATGACTTTGTTCCTACTCGTGATATATATATATATATATATATATATATATATATACTACCACAAAATAATAACATCTTAAGAAACACCCTCCCAATTCTTCTAGACCCTAGGCCACAAATCTTGGAACTTGCCACCACTCAGTTTAGTTTCATGAATAAGCATAAATTCAATGGACTCAATCTTAGTTATCCATTTCAGTAAATGACATTTATTAGTGTTTTTATGCCATCTAATGTTCCAGTTATGTACTCAAAAAAAATGCATCAGGGAGGGGAGGTGCTTTCCTTCAAGAGTCACATATTTATTCAAATGTGCCTATGAAAGATTTTTCAGATCCTCCAAAAATTTTGTCTCAGTTCCTTGTAGGAATAAGTTTTTCTACCTTTTTAATTCTCTCCTCAATATTGAGTTATAGGGAAGGCTTTCTAGGAAAAATTTTGGTTCTCTTAGTAGTGATGCTCCATCGATTATCCTTCTATTCTTACTCATGTCATAGGAAATGTAAGGGAACTTCGTTTCTTTACTCTTCTTCAAAATTGTAGCCTTGAAAGAATCATGTGAATATTTTTCTTCCAAATTCATACCCTGCAACTCTCTAGATTTGTGAATCATATCTTACAAGTTAGTTATATGCCAATGGAGATAACAGGAATTCGATTGAGTAGATGAGAGTCTTTTCTTAAACGACCCATACTAGACCTCTCAGAGCCCTTAATCAAATTAAATGTGCCAACGAGATGGAAATATCCTCCTTTCTTACTTTTTTTTTATTCGGATATATCAATTTCTCTCGATTCACAATCTACTCTTTCTATACCTCTGATGCTTCTTTCTTTCCCTCCTTTATCATTTTTCATCTTAGTGCATGATCTAGCGAAATGCCCTAGTTTTCTACATCTGAAGCTAATAATCAGAAGCCCCTCAACCATATATGGTCATACTCCCAGAATAAAAGATATCCATATAAAAATATTCAATGTTTTTTACGGTCTCTCCAAATCAAATCCAGACTTTTCCCTAAAATTTTCCCACTCTTCCAAGTACCTCACTTCAAATGAAAAATCCTAGCAAGTTACCAATGAAACTATAATTTTCCTCTGATTTAGGCTGACATGGAAGCTTAAAATGATTAATTCAAAGTGGAGCCTAATTAAGATCGTCCTTCCTAGGGACAAAGATAGGGGTCCACGCCCTTCATAAAAGTTCCAAACTACCAAAAATTCGGCTTAACCACTTCTTATGATAGTTTCTGTCTCATATTATGTGGTGAAAAACATCTGAATGAAACCCAATGATACGTGATTTATTTTCAAATAAGATCCATTCCAATATAATTTGTACCAACTCATTATTTGAGGTAACGTTGATTAGATTCCAACAAATTTAGCAATGTTAGATATTTTCCTACGTAGCTCAATCTTAGATTGAAGAAAATTGTTGAGAATAACTACATCTGGGACATCTTTAGTGATGGAACATTTGACATTCTTTATTTCCACCATTTCATACTATTTTTTTTCCATTCCTTTAAGTCCCCCTTGTTGGCTTTGATAAATAGTGACTCCATGTTGCTCAGTTATTCATGATCGACATTTTCTTCTTCACCTCCTTCTAAGCTCCTTAGCGATTATAAGAAAAAAAAATTCTGCTTACAATTTTCTCTCATTCTGCATAATTAATTCCTTCCTGATTAATTTTACTACTTTAATCTCCTCTTGCATTGGATGTATTTTTTGAATTATATTTACTACATTGAAAATAGTTTTAATTTTACTCCGCGTTTTTTTTTTAAGTTTTCAAAATATATGATAAGTTTGACCACCACTTTGTACTCTTCATTGGAAAAATTTCCCTCTAAGATATTATTGGCCTATGAATCTTATGCATATTTCACAATAATATTCATAAATCTATCTAAGACTTTTAACTCTGATGAGGATTTGTAACAATATTCAATAAATTTGGGATCTTCCAGCTGTGTCTATTGTTCCCAAATTTCATCTAGTAGCTTTGTAACCTAAACTACATATATAAAAAAGGAGAAGAATGTTGGCTAAAGAGGTTTTCCTTTGTTAAACCCTTGTTTAGAAATACCCTTGAAAAATGAAAGGAAATTGCATAAGGAACGATGAAATAGAAACCAAATCTGAATTATAGATCACCTTATACCTTGATGCTGCAATGCTACTTTAGATGTGATCACAAATATTTTTTTCAATAAGTTGATCTAAAAGGAAATCATTAAAGAAAATATCTTGAGTGATGGATATTGTAGTCCTGAAACATGAATTGACTTCGACAAAGTTGAATAAAACCATAGTCCTGAAACATGAATGGATTTTGATAATCTTATGATTCCTAAAACTGCTTAATTTGATAAGTACAAATTCATGATGCCTTTGACATATTTGGCAAGTATAGGTGCATGAGTTTAATGTCCTTCTCCTTATATTTTTTATTGTACCAATTTATGGATATTGTAGTAACCACTTCTTTGATTTCAGATTCAACTATTATTTATTAACTAAAATTTTACATATGGCCTCCTTGCTATATTTCATTGCTTTCTTTTCATATCTTGTAGTGTTCTAGAGATGATAAACCTCTTATATCACTTGATCTTTTTCTTCTAGAACTATTTACCTAGTTTACCAAATCTTGGGTCTTCATACTAGAAAGAGTCCATCTTCAATGAAATACCTATAGGCGTGATTAGACCTGCCATATTTTTTCACCTTTAAAAAACCACCTTATTTTAGGATTCGCTCAAAATTGAGAAAAGATTATTCAAGTCTGCTTTGTATATTTTCTTCTCCCATGCTCTTGTTTTTTCACATGTACCCTCTATTTAATGGCTTAATATGCACAAGAGCAATGCGATTGTAGAGCCTTCTAAAGTTGATGGCACGAGAATTTCAAAGCACCTTGCCAAATCTTTTATTTGCTATAGTTAAATTAGTATTGAAATCCCCCCTCCCCCAACTGACGTGGCTAAGTTGTGAAGATAACAAAAAGATCAAAGGTACTCCCCTGTGACGAACCGCTCTTGTTTGATATTTCATCCATACTCATTAGCAATTATGAATTTGTTCCTACTCTTGTCATGTCTTTATATATATATATATATATATTTTAAATATATGATAAGTTTGACCACCACTTTGTATTCTTCATTGGAAAAATTTCCCTCTAAGATATTATTGGCCTATGAATCTTTTGCATATTTCACAATAATATTCATAAATCTATCTAAGACTTTTAACTTTGATGAGGACTTGCAATAATATTCAATAAATTTGGGATCTTCCAGCTGTCTCTAATGTTCCCAAATTTCATCCAGTAGCTTTGTAACCTAGACTACACATATAAAAATGGGGAAGAATGTTGGCTAAAGGGGTTTTCCTTAGTTAAACCCTTGTTTAGAAATACCCCTTAAAAATGAAAGGAAATTGCATAAGGAACAATGAAAGAGAAACCAAAACTGAATCATAGATCACCTTATACCTTGATGATGCAATGCTTCTTTCAATGTGATCACAACTATTTTTTGCAATAACTTGATCTAAAAGGAAATAATTAAAGAAAATTTCTCGAGTGATGGATATTGTAGTCCTCAAACATGAATGGATTTTGACAAAGGTGAAAAAAACCATAGTCGTGAAACATGAATGGATTTTGATAATATTGTGATTCGTAAAATTGCTTAATTTGGCAAGAATAGGTTCATGATGCCTTCTGACATATTTGGCATGTATAAGTGCATGAGTTTAATGTCCTTCTCCTTATATTTTTCATTGTACCAATTTATGGATGTTGTAGTAACCACTTCTTTGATTTCAGATTAAACTATTATTCATTATCAAAAATTTTACACATGGCCTCCTTGTTATATTCCATTTCTTTCCTTTTGATATCGTGTAGTGTTCTAGAGATGATCAACCTATTATATCAGTTGATCTTTATCTTCTAGAACTTTTTACCTAGTTCACCAAATCTTGGGTCTTCATACTAGAAAGAGTCCATCTTCAATGAAATACCTATAGGCTTATAGAGATTCATTAAAGTTAGAGAAGTTTCCAAGTGATTAGACTTACCATATTTGTCCACCTTAAAAAAACCACGTTATTTTAGGATTTGCTCAAAATTGAGAAAGAAGTGTTCAAGTCTACTTTGTATATTTTCTTCTCCCACGCTCTTGTTTCCTCATGTGTACCCTTTTTTTTTGGCTTTACATGCATAAGAGAAATGCCATTATAGAGCCTTTTAAAGTTGATGGAACAAGAATTTCCCAGCACCTTGCCACATATTTTAATTTCTATAGTTAAATTAGTATTGAAATCCCCCCTCCCACAACCGATGTGGCTAAGCTGTGAAGATAACTAAAAGATCAAAGGTACTCCCATGTGACCAACCACTCTTTTTTGGTATTTCATCCAT
>MU223344.1:1094167-1137712 GCA_018584345.1 Thuja plicata | reverse complement strand
TTAATTGGGGAACATGTCTAACATCTTTGAGCAATAATTTGGCTCCACCTTCTAGATGCAAGACAACATCACCTTTCCCAATTATTTTTCATGCTTTGTTGTCACCCAAGAATACTTCGCCAAATTCTCCTTCTTGATAATTTGTAAAGCAATCCATACATGAAGTGGCATGGAAGGAGGCTCCGAAATCTATCACCCAAGAATCTGATTTTGAGTCACTTGTGGAAAGAACTAGAGAAAATTCATCTATCTCATAGGCTGTATTAGCTTCACTATTCCTCAATTTTTCTTGTGCTTTCTTGTAAGACTGACAATTTCATTTTGAGTGGCCAGGTTTACCACAAAACCAACACTCTCCATTTCTACCTCTTGACTTTGATCGATTGGGTGATCTTGATTTTCTTTTATTGTAATTGTTATTGTAATTACTTCTATAATGGCTTCTTCCCCTTCTCTCGGTGCTGACCATGGTAAGAGCATCACCAGATGGGGTGTCTTTGTTACTTCTTCTCATAGCTTCACTAAGTAGAGTAGCAACCACTTCATCGTAGACCAGCTTCTTCTTTGTGGAATTCAAAGTGCTGACCGCTGTAACTACGGGATCCCAACTGTCGGGTAAGGAACACAACAAGATGATGGCTTTGGCTTCATCATGTTGTGTCATACCAATCAAGGTTGCTTGACATAGTAGAGTGTTCAAATCATTTATATGATTCGACATTGTAGTCCCTTCTTTCATTTTCAGCTTGTAGAGTCTCTTCATAATGAAGATTTTATTTGCAGCCGATGCCATCTCATACATGTTTTGAAGTTTTTCCCAAACTTCTTTTGTTGTCTTTTCATTCAAGACATTGAATAAGACATTTTGTGATAGTGAGAGAAAGATTGATGCCATCGCCTTATCATCGATACTCTTCCAATCTTCATCTGAAGTAGTAGTTGGTTTCTTAGCTTTCCCTTCGAGTGCGATTGATAAATCTTGCTTAATCAGCAAGGAACGCATCTGCACTTTCCACAGGCTGAAATTCTTGTCTGCGAATTTCTCCACTTTTGTATCCTCCATCTTTCTAGAAATTCAACCCAGATTTCCAATAGCACAACCTGTGCTCTGATACCAATTGAAAGGAATTGAATAGCGAAGAATAAAACAACAGATACAAAAAGAATCGACAAACACACAACACAGAGATTTTATCCTGGTTCACCAAAAATGGCTACGTCCAGATTGCAGAGTATTGTATTGATATTAAATATCGAATCACAAATGAGAAGCTACAACAATTATAAAGACTCCAGGGATAATACAATGAAGAGTTTCCGGAGTCGAAGAGTCACAGTAAAAGACAAAGGACTGTTGGCCTTCAACTCTCAACAATGAGATCATAAATAAATATGAAGTGATGAAGTAGTAAATGAACGAGTTTCAAGGATGTCCACAAGATCATCTCTGTAACAAATTAATCAATAGTTGCATCTTTACTAAATTTCAAGTGATGAAATATTGAATAAATGAGTTTTAATGGTGTCCACAAAATAATCAATCTAAAGGATCAAAATTGCATATTTAAACAATTTTCAAATTGATAATATCTTTTGTTATGAATCTTGATCATAAAAATCATCAAGAAACCTACACTTTTGCAAAAATTATCTAACAAACTATCCTTATTTCATTATGTTTCTTAGAACTTGATGAATCACTCTGTGTCTTTTATCAGTCAATACTAGTCTGGGTAGCTATCAAAATCTTAGTAGTTTTTGGTAATATTTACTAAGGCTTGGTGTTTAAATAAATAAGAACCTTGAACCCAATTGATAATTCTACTACATTCACTGTTAGATAATAACTAACATGAAAAGCAACCTATGAGAAGCAAAATACTGACGTAAAGTTTGGGGAATTTTTTCATTTTTTTCCTATGGACTTTATATTTTCTAGTGAAAGGCTGCAACATGGCACGTTATGGTCTGATAGATCCGATATATCTAGAATTAATATTGTTAACGATCATATAGAGTTACAAAATAACTCAATGCACATCATGTAAAATATGGAGAACAGGGAGATATATAAAAAAAAAACTATGAGAACACACAATGATTTTTTTTTTTCATATTCGATTTTCAATTATATCATGTCTCTTTTCTGAGATCTTGCACAATCATGAAGGCTGATCATAATATTAAAGAGAAACTATATTTATATTTTCTTAACACTTCTCAACACACAAGAAATCCCTTTGGTGAAGAACAATAAGTAGGCTAGAAAAATAGGGTAGGCAATCCCAACAAACAGATAACAACACACTTTATTTGAAGAAGTAGAATTCTCTAAAAATCCAACATTAAATGGGAGTTATGCTTTATTTTTACAATAAAAATACTGCCTAAATAAAGTTGAAAAAGCTAAAGCTACAATAAAACTAAAAAGGCTCCATCTTGTATGAAGAATATTTGAAGCATCAACCATCTACATGCCCCCCTTGATGCGGAGAGGATTCATGATTTGATCACGAAGTGATTATAATTGATTTTTTGATACTAAGTCATATAGAACCACATAACATACTTCTAATTGAAGTCAACTATATGATTACTTATTTATCTCTTTTATGAGAGGTCACAAGGCTCAGTATTACCCTCCTTTCTATAATATAGAGAAGAATTGTGACACGTCCCTGTGTCAATCATAACAATAATTCATTAACTATTTCACTCAAACATTTTAACATTGGTCCACCACCATCTTGTCTAATATGAGAACTTCTAGGTTTGTACAACCTTGTCAACATCTTTATCATGTTTTTCTAGGAGAACCCATCGATCCATCTATAATCAACCTTTAGCGATCCTTTTATAGATTTTCCACCACAATCTTTATTATAACATGACTTCTCATAGATATTATTCAACCCAAAAATTATACAATAATAAGGATCACGCCATTTCTCCTTTTAATAGCCTCCCTTTTTACAATGAGAACACTTCATGCATTGTTTTCCGTGAGACGATTTATTTGAACTTGGAAAACTTGCAATATCACATCTCTCTTTCTTAAGAAATCCACGGCCTCCATATTTTTGCCTCCAAATGGGCTAGATGGGATCCCTTAATCCTTGCCTATGTTAGCAAAATCCTCTTTCTTGAAATCCTATTTCATTAATAATGTTCAAACCAATATTATTTTCAAAGCACCCTTTGTTATTATCATGAAAAAATGCATCCATGCCTGTTGACATGTCATTGCCTTTATATTCAATCTCTTTAGCTGCAGAAACTTTGGCTACATCACACAGATTGCATGTATCATATGAAACATTATAAAAACTGGTGTCTTTGATTTTAAATTTGACATAAATATTCATATCTCTCCTTTCCAAACATTTTCAAATTCTCTACCAATTCTAAATTAGACTTTTGTACATTAATGAATTCATTGTTCAAAAAGTCCTCACAAATCAAACTCAAATTTTCTTTTTCTTTTTACCCTTTTATCTATCTTCCTCATTGAAAAAACAAAAATTTTTTTTAACACATCTTTCATAAATTAAATATAATTACTCCCATCTATTTTGGATTTTTTTAATAACTTCAAATATTTCTTTATTTTGAACTTTAAAAATATTTGCAGCTAATTTTCTTGATAACTCTCAATTTCATAACCTTTGTTCTAATAGTCTCATACCCACATTCTTGTTCTTGATCTTCTGCTTTCATACCAATTTTAAAATCTTGAGAATGGGGAAATATAAAAAAATACTCCAAGAACACAAAGATTTTAACATAATGAAATCTTTATTAATATTCCAGCTCCTATTAAATCGTGACTCTATTATGAGGTCTTACACATTCATTGTAGGATACTCAGAATAATATAGAGCAACTTGTATTTATAAAATTTTAATACTATTTAACACATAAGAAAACTCTTTGAAAAAAAAATGCGTAGACTGGAAAAACAAGGCATGCAGTCCAAAAAAATAGATAACAAGACACTTTATTTAAAAACATAGACTTATCTAAAACTCCAACCTTACATCAAAGTTATGCTTTATTTTTGCAATAAAATGACTTCCTTAATAAAGCTAAAAATCTAAACCTACAATAAAACTAAAAAGGCTCCATCTTGCATGAATAATGTTCAAAGGATCCACCATCTACACATCATTATAGACTAAAAATTAATGTGTCTGAGCTAGATGATTTATTTATCCTTTCCTTGATAGATAATGTTGTAAGAAAAAATAAATTTAGACCTCTTCTGTATTACTTTAAAAAAGCCACAATTTCAACCTATTTATAGGTCATTTTCTTCTATCTATCTCTCCAACATAATTAATATTCCAAAATATACTACGACACTGATTGCACACTACTGATACTACATGTGTATAATTCTTTGTATGAAGATCAAGAGCACAACTCATTGTGACCGTCGATTCTGTTGAGAGTTGAAAGCCAACAGTCTTTTGTCTCTTATTGTGACTCTTCGATTCTGAAGACTCTTCATTGTAATATTGTTGGAGTCTTTATATTTGTTGTAGCTTCTCATTTGTAATTTGATCTTTAACATTAATACAATACTCTACAGTCTGGATGTAACCATATTTTTGGTGAACCAGGATAAAACTTTGTGTTGTCTATTTGTTTCATCTAATTGGCATTTGCTATTTATTCTTTCGCATTCGAATCCTTTCAATTGGTATCAGAGCACAGGTTGTGCAGATTGGAAATTGGCGTTGAATTTCTAGAAAGATGGAGGATACGAAAGTGGAGAAATTCGCAGGCAAGAACTTCAGCCTGTGGAAAGTGCAGATGCATTCCTTGTTGATCAAGCAAGATTTATCAATCACGCTAGAAGGAAAAACTAAGAAACCAGCTGCGGTGTCAGATAAGATTGGAAGAAAATAGATGATAAAGCGATGGCATCAATCTTCCTTTCACTATCGCAAAATATCCTGTTCAATGTCTTGAATGAGAAGACAGAAAAAGAAATTTGGGACAAACTTCAGAGCATGTATGAGACGACATTAACAGCAAATAAAATCTTCATTATGAAGAGACTCTACAAGTTAAAAATGAAGGAAGGGGCTGCGATGTCAAATCATATAAATGATTTAAATACTTTATTATGTCAAGATACCTCAGTTGGCATGACACAAGATGACGAAGCCAAAGCCATCATCTTGTTTTTTTCATTACTCGATAGTTGGGATCCCGTAGTTACAGCTGTTAGCACTTCTAATTCCACAAAGAAGAAGCTTGTCTATGATGAAGTGGTTTCCACTTTACTTAGTGAAGCTATGAGAAGAATTAACAAAGACACTCCATCCGTTGATGCTCTTACCATGGTCAGCACTAAAAATAGAGGAAGAAGCCAGCATAGAGGCATAAATAATTACAATTAGTGGTCACAATCAACTAGAAGATCATAATCTAGAGGAAGAGAAGGCAGCTGCTGGTTTTGTGGTAAATCTGGCCATGTTAAGAAAGATTGTAGGAAATACAAGAAGGCACAACAAAAGGTTCTGGACAGCGGAGCGAACATAGCTCATGATAGAGATGATGACATCTTAATTCTCTCCACAAGTGACATAACATCTAAATCTTGGGTCCTAGATTCTGGTGCTTCCTTTCACGCCACTTCTTGCACAAATTTGTTTATAAAGTACCAAGAAGGTGAGTTTGGAAAAAGTTTATTTTGGGGACAATAATTCGTGTGAAATTATTGGAAGAGGTGATATTGTTTTGCATTTAAATGGAGGAGTTAAATGGTTGTTAAAATATGTTAGGCATATTCCAAAATTGAAGAAAAATCTGATTTTTGTGAGTCAGCTATATACACAAGGCTTTCTCACCACTCTCACAGAAAAATGGAAAGTTACCAGTGGTTCTATGGTTATCCCAAAAGGTGATAAAGTGGGCATCCTTTATGTTGTTGAAACTATTGGTGAGGTGGGAGCTGCTATGACTCTTGTGGGCAGTGATGCTATACTTTGGCATCAAAGATTGGGTCACATGAGTAATAAAGGCCTTGAGGTTATGCTATACCAAGATCAACTACCCAGTCTTCAGTCCACAGATTTGGAATTCTGCAAACATTGTCTTTGTGGGAAACAAAAATGGGTCAGCTTCTTGAAGAATGGCCATGACAAGAAGACATCAGCAATGGAGTTGATACACTCAGACGTCTTCGGTCCTACAAAGGTAACCTCTCATGGAGGGGAAAATTATTTTGTCACATTTCTTGATGATTGTATAAGGAAGGTATGGATTTATATGATTTATCACAAATTTGAAGTGTTTTCAAAATTTAAAATTTTCAAAGCAGTTGTTGAAAATCAAAGTGGTCATAAGATTAAATGCTTAAAAATGAATAATGGAGGAGATTTTTTCTCTTTGGAGTTTGACAATTTTTGTGCAGACCAAGGTATTCGAAGAATTAAAATTGTTCCTTTCACTTCCCAAGAGAATGGAGCAGCGGAAAGACTCAACTGAAACATCCTTGAGAAAGCACGATGCATGCTTTCTAATGCTGGTCTAAGAAAGGAGTTTTGGGATGAGGCTTGCAATACAAATGTATACCTAATTAATCAGAGTCCTTCGTCTCAGTTGGATTTTGGTATCCTAGAAGAGGAGTGGTTGGGCAAGCGAATCTCTTATTCTCATCTCCATGTGTTCAGTTGCGAGGCATTTGCTCATGTTCTTAAAGAAAAAAGAAGCAAATTGGATTCTAAGTCTGAGCAGTGCATCTTCAAGGGTTACAGTGAAAATCAATTTGGCTTTTGTATTGGAATCTAGTTGAAAGAAAAATTATTCGGAGTCGAGATGTGGTGTTTAATGAATCAATGTTTCCAGCTATGGAGGAGTAAAAACATGACAAAGAATATGTACCCTCATCTACATTCTAGACTAATTCCTCTGTTAATACACACCTACAACATGTGCCACATACTCCAAATTCTATTCTAAGTCCTCCTTTCTCCTATCATACTTCTACCTCAAGTTCGAATGATGAACAAGGTACACATGATTCTCATGAAGAAATTGGTATGCAGACAGAACATGGGATAGCCCCTTACAGTTTTCAGCACTCTCCTCATGGAGAAGGCAACATTGCTGATTGGGAGAATGTTTATAATAATTATCCTCTACTCAACACCTTTCTTCCATACTCGATGGTGGAACCTAATAATTTTGGGGAAACAACAGAGGAATTAGGCCCGCATGGAGTGGAGGGTGGAAGTCCACTATAGTTAGGGGCAGCAGTAAATAGGGTAGGCAACCAAAATTTTCACCACAGCCTGCGTGAGGAAGCAGACTATGGCCCGCATGTTTTAGAAAACCTGCACAATGTGTTGTGTGGCTCACGCAAAGAATAGAATGGGAGACTTCCTGTGACACCAGAAAAAAAGGTAAGACCAGCGCATGATGCTAATGTGGATGGACTCCCATGTTCAAACCACCATTCGGTCTCCTCTAGCGTAGACAATATGCTCCCATATTTGGCAATGAATTCAGTAATTCGTAGTCCCATACAAAGTTTGGGCTATCATTCTTCTATGGATTGTAGAGAAGAGATGATGTCCTCTCTCTAACAGTCCCATTTAACTACCAAGTAGCATGAAGGATGCTTCGGTCTTAGGATTAGTGAGGAATATAATAAACTTGATGGACAAAGACTACAAAATGAAAAATCTTTGTCTATTAATGAAAATGATGTTTCAAGAAACATTGATTTACAGTTGAACCAGATTACTGATTCAAATCAGCATCAAGGTATGAGGAGATCCACTAGATAGAGACAAATTCCCTCAAAATTCTCTGATTATGAGCTATTGTTCGCTGAGGAAGAAGAGCCTCCAATTCTTGTTTTAGAATTCTCAGAACCATCCACATTTAAAGCCACTCTCAAAGATGTCAACAGTGATAAATGGAAAACAACGATGCATGAGGAAATGAATTCTTTACTCAAGAATCAGACTTGGGACTTGGTCTCTCTTCCCCCTAATCAAAGACCACTTAGGAACAAATGGGTATACTGGATAAAAGAAGAAGATGAAGGAAGAAAACACTTCAAGGCTAGATTGGTGGTAAAGGGGTTTGATCAAGAGCACGGGATAGACTTTAATGAGATCTTCTCACCGGGTGTCAAGATGACAACTATTCGGGCAGTCTTTGGATTAGCGGCAATGTGGGATCTTGAGTTGGAGCAGCTTGATGTGAAGACCGCATCCCTACATGGTGATGTAGAAGAAGAGCTATACATGGAGCAACCTCAAGGATTCATCAAAAAGGGACAAGAACATCTTTATTGCAAGATAAATTGGAGTTTGTATGGCCTCAAGCAAGCCCCAAGATAGTGGTATATAAAATTTAATCACTTCATGGCTGAAAACAATTTCACAAGATGTGAATCAGATCCATGTGTCTACTATAAGACACTTCCTAATGGTGAGTTCATAATTCTCCTTCTTTATGTCGATGACATGTTAGTAGCTGGAACAAATAAAAGAATAATTAACGAGTTAAAGGATAAATTAGCTAGAAAGTTTGACATGAAGGACTTAGGGTAAGCTAAGAAGATTCTTGGCATGAAAATCACAAGAGATAGGAAGAAGAGGGAAATTACCTTTTCCCAATAACAATACATTGATAAAGTTGTTGAGAGGTTTGGCATGGCTAATGCAAAAGTTACTCCTCTTCCTCTTGCTGGTCACTTTCACTTAAGTTTTGAATTGTGTCCAAAAACATAAGAAGAAAATAATTTCATGCATAAAATCCCTTATAAATCAGCAGTTGGAACCATTATGTATGCAATGGTTTCTACCCACCCCTACATTGCTTATACGGTGGGAGTTGTGAGCACATTCACGAGAAATCCTAGGAATGCTCATTGGGAAGAAGTTAAGTGGATACTACGGTATCTAAAAGGAACTTCAGATTATGCATTATGTTTTAGAGGAAATAAATTTCAGCTGCAAGGTTACACTAATTCCAATCTTTCCAGAGACTTTGATAAACGAAGGTCTACCACTGGATACACCTTCATATTTTTTGGAGCGGCTATCAGTTGGGTTTTAAGATTGCAGCATTGCATTGCTCTTTCTTCCATTGAGGCTGAATACTTGACTCTTTCTGAAGGGGCAAGGGAAATTATTTGCCTTCAGCGATTGCTTGGTGACTTGAAAGTTTATCAAAATGAATATAATCTATTTTTTGACAGCCGCAACACTATCTTCATGGCTCATAATCATTCATCATAGCATTGCTCTAAGAACATTGATGCACATGCTCACTTTGTTCATCATGCAGTTGAAGAAGGAAAGTTGAAAGTTGTCAAAATTGATACCAAGATCAATTTAGCAGACATATTCACAAAGGTTTTCGTCAAAGAGAAGTTTGAAAGTGCAAGGACTTCTCTTGGGCTTGTAAAGAAAAGAAAAATCAGCACTTCAGCAGGGTATTAGGTTTTCAGTTGCAGCATTGGTTGTCCTTCAGGTGGGAGTTTGTTGAGAGTTGAAGGCCAATAGTCTTTTGTCTCTTATTGTGACTATTCAATTCTGAAGACTCTTCATTGTAATATTGCTGAAGTCTTTATATTTGTTGTATCTTCTTATTTTTAATTTGATCTTTAACATTAATACAATACTTTGCAGTCTAGATGTAACCACATTTGTGGTGAACCAGGATAAAACTCTGTGTTGTCTATTTGTTTCATCTAATTGCCATTTGTTGTTTATTCTTTCGCATTTGAATCCTTTCAGATTCATCATCCATGGCGTAAGTTAATGGGAAATAAGTCATGTTATTTTGAGCAGTAGGGAAAATGTTTTCCATTGTACTACTGATTAAAGATTGTGATGTGAAATATTGATGAAAAAATCTCATATACAATCTATTTCAAAAATAATATTACTTGAATTATTAAAATATCTTACTATACAAAAAATGTTTGTCAATATTTCAGATAATGTCGAGGGTTGTATCTAATAGTATAATGAGAGGTTTCTATGTATGTGTTCTTTCCCTTAAAAAGAGATGGTAGTAAATGGAAAATGTTGCAGGGAATTGGAAAATATAATTTTTACATGTTGTAGGGAATCTCACTCAAGTCACAAATGGAGAGAAAGTTCTTTTAATATATATCATTTAAAATTTTTTTCCCTTGATTGCATTTTTCCAAGTAAATATTTAAAGAAACCCCACAGTATACCCTTCATATGTTTTTGTGAAGCATGCAAATAAAATCTCTTATTTGAACTGTAACAGGTCTATCTTTAGACAAATGTAACCTTCCTACATGAAGGACTTAATCTATGAAGTAAAATAAAATACACATGTTCAAGGTAGTGTATTTAAAGTTTTTCTTTCTATCCTTCTTGATCCTAGATATGTTCCACATCAACTTACCTCTTATCACTTCACACATATCACACTCTACATTCTCCTTTGTCATGTCATATGCTAAATATATAGGTGTATTTGATACTGAACTATCTATGGTAGGGAAATAGATTTTTAAGCCAATAACCATAGATGAAAATCTCGCATCTAATTGAATTATATCATTGATTTTCATTTATCTGTTATCAAATTGTGATCTGGTAGCCTCAATTATAATTTATTTTTTAACATAATTTAACAAAGGGATCTCACCCGATCCATTAAATCCAATTTATGTCTTGATAACTTCCTTGGTAATTTTATAGGGTTTATCCAACCACATTAATTCATCATGGATTCATCATGATGACACATACCTAACCCACTCATTCACATCCAAAATTGGAAATTTAATGACCTATGTTATTTTTTCATCCTCAAAATCCTTAAATTCATCCTTAAGCTTTAAATCCACTGAAATCTCACTCAAATATAGTATTAATATTCATAAACAACTAATTTCCTCTAGAATGGCATGGATATATACTCTAATATCTTTTGCATGCAAGACATGGCAAGGAAGATTCAAGAATACCCCTTTCAGATCATCATACTTGGATTTATACAGGTGTTTCTTAAATTTAGGTCTTGGAAGCTCATTTATCTCAACAACCTTAGGTATTGGAAGCATGAATGAAAATGGAATATTTTAAGATCCTTAGTAAAATACCTCTTTCCGATGAACTAGGTTTTGTGCAATTTATCTTCTTATTTTCCTTCAAACACACTTAATTTACCTTCTAGGGCTCTTAGCGCGCTTCTCTTCAATATGAAAAGTAGAAAATAAAATAATACAATTCCTTTTATCCTTCACACATCTAATTTTTCATTTAATAAATTCTTCATACATTAACTCGTCTAGACATCTGGTTTTCTGACTGAGATTCAAAAATTCTTTTGTGGATCTTCAAATTGACTTGGGTGCCTCTAGAATTTCTTAAAACATGTCTACAACATCTTGATTCAAAAATTCTTTTGTGGATCTTCAAATGGACATGGGTACCTCTATAATTTCTTCAAACATGTCTTCAACATCTTGATACATCTAAATCAAACATCCAAATCAAGGTATCAAGTCACATTAGGGTCTTTTTAATAATTTCTATGAAAGCTCCCCTAGGCCAAAGTCCTTAGCTTAATTTCTTGAAGAATTTTCCAGACCAAATTCAGGTGCAAACTGATTATCTGCATTGACATCACCTTTTCTTAATCATGTCTTTCTCATCTACTTCCTAACCTCATCTACATCAAATTTCTATTTTCCCTTGTCATTTCTTGCATATTATTGTTATTCACCGTACCTCTCCTATTCATGTTTACATTTTTTCTTCTACCAAATTTTGCAATGTGTTTAAGATTGTTGCATTTGTAACACACCATGTTTGATTGACCATAATTATAATTCACTTGGTTTCCTCTTGATTTACAATCTTAGATATGTGTTCAAATTTTTTGCAAGTAAAACATCTAACATTACCTCTATTTAAAGTATTACTCACAATAGTTTTTCACCCACTTGAATTATGACCATAGATTTTTTTATTTTAAAATTTGACAAAAAAATATGTACTATTCATTCTATTTCTACACTATGTAGTTTTATGTCCAAATTTTTTGGACACAAAGAATATACAACTGAAGTTTTGAGCATTAGGTTTTCTTACTAGAGACCTCTTATATTTTCCATTCTGATTGTCAGATAAGGAATCAGTTTGACAAGATCCTAAAATTTCAGCTTTCTCCAACCCAAGACCTTATGTGTTGTCTTTGATCCATTGAATTTCAAGTACCACAACAAGCTTAGCTAACATAATCTTAAATTTATCCTTGTATCATTTGTAGTATCAAGTTCACTCCTAAGAATGTTATTCACCCTTTCAAGTTCTTCTTTATTCTCTTTGGATTCTTCTAGGTAAACTTAGATTTGCCCAATCTCACAATTCAGTTTGTGACATTCATTACAATTTTCCTTCAGGGACAAGTCAAGATTCTCCACATCATTCTTCCTTTCCCTAATCTCATTAGTTATCTTCAAAATCATAGATTACATCTCATGATTTATGAATTCTTAGTATTTTGCAATATGCTTACATTAATTTTTATTCTCTTTTAGATTACCATCTTCATTTTTGCCTTCTTTTTGCTTTAGCTTCTCAAAAAGTTACTGTATTTTATCGATGGATTTGTTCAACTAATCTATCAGTGTTTGAAAATTTTTTTTAGCTTCCTTAAGTCTCTTCTTAAATTATAGGACTTTGACTTTTGACTAATCACGATCTTCATCAAGCTGATAGAATTCCTCTCAGGAAATAAGCTCTAATATCAATTATTTCTATTAAGGAATAATGAGAGGGGAGTGAATGAGTGTTCTACAATTTTTAATTTTTAAGGTTGATTATTTAACTATGAATAACATTCAATGAAAATGAATAGGGTAAAGAAAAATAAAAACATACACAACAACACAACACTGGATTTTTTTTATCATGGAAACCTTGTTAGGGGAAAAATGATGGTATGAATGGAACCCACAAATAAAATACTCTACATAAGTAGTATAACCTGTTAAAGGTTTACAAAAGGAATGTGTTCCAGGAGCACCCATAGGTTATCTAGGGAAATCTATTTTGTTTAAGTTGTGTGTGTGCCTTATGGCATTTTTGGTGTGTTAATATTAAGGTCATGTTGACCACAAAGTAGGTGCAAGAGGGTTTAGTTCAATTAAGTCTTAGGACTTTTGCAAAGTGTAATTAGGGCTAAAAACTTGTAAAGCCTTCTAATTGACAAAAGTGTGGTGATGATGTCATCATTTTTGGAATTAATGGGAAGTAGTACTGAGAGGGGAGGGGTGAATCAGTACCTCTAAAACTTTTAACACCTTTCTAATTCATCATTAGTAATCATTCATTAGTGCATTACTGACCATTACTACTATTCTTTTTTATTCATGTATTGTTCATTCATAATATTTAATAGTTTGCAACATTCATAGAAATATTCATGAAAATGATAAACACATAACCCAAGATATGGTATCACAAAAAACTCTTGTTAGGAAGTAAAAACTGCGGTGGGGATGACACCCACGAAACTTCACTATCTCGAGAAAGGAAGGGAGCCGGTTAAGGCTTACAATTTGATCAATTTTGATGATCTACACTGTTAGGAGTATTAAGGCGGAGACCTGTTAAGAGCTACTATGTTAAGACCTTTAGCAACACTGATTTAAGTGTGCACTCAGTTATGAGATTTACAATAAGATGGTTAAGCCCACCTTTCTTGAAAGGATTTCATTAGTGTACTACACTTGTTAGAATGAGTACAAATGTTGACCTGACTATATGCAATCTACAATTTTCTAATTACAGATCCATTAAAGCTCTCAGAATAACAATATCACATTAAGTGATTGATGAATACCTTTTCTCTACTCGTCGATAGCCTCTATTCTGTTCTTGAAACAGATTTGCTTCTATTTCTCTCCTTCTGCATGAATTCTCTTTTGTGGTCTCTAGATCCTCTTCGTGGCTAAAATATTCATTGAACAACTTCTATTCTTAATATATTGAGCACCTATTTATACAAGTATTTGACCTATCTTGGAATCACGCTTTATAATGTTAAATCTTAGATCCAAGGTTTACAACTTGACCTTGATCTTTAGTTTGCATGTTTTAAATCAGTAAAAATAATTAAAACAATAATAAATACATTGCTTCCTCCACACATAATGGATTTAAAAGTAAATAAACAAGCTATAAATACAACTTCAGTTATTTATCTAACGTGGAAAGTCAGATCCAATTTTTGCGGGATGTAAGTGACTATCAATTTTGGGTCGTCAGGTTTGAACTTGAAGTCTGTCGGCATTCCTTTGTTGAACTGCTCATCAGGTTCCCTTTGTCTCTCGGATTTCTCTCTTTGTTTTTTCTTCAGGTTGCACTGTTGTTACTTGTCGGGTTTCCTTTACCTTTTTGTCATTGGATAAAATTGAATAGTATTTTTTGGATAACCTTGGGATCAGGTAGTGATGTGCCCTGTCTGTCAGTGTAGAGTAAACCAATAGTGCAGATCATGTTTTTCCTTAAGTATACTAATGGAAAAATATAATGCCTTCAATCTCCCCCTTTGACATTAGTATCAAAAATTGATATGTGCATAATACTAAAGTGTTTAGTATTTACACCTTGTTTACATCCTTGTCATCATATGACTGCCCCTAACTGTATGCATACGTATAGTATAAGTATATGTACATGTATACTATAGATTTCCTATTCTTTTCTCTGTATGTACATATTATTTCCTCCTTGTATTTTATTTTTTATTTTACTATACATATTTTTTCCCCCTTTTAACTCAGGTGAGTGAACATATCAATTTCCCCCTTTCTTTGATACTTATGACAAAAATGTACAACTTATAATATGTCAAAATTGTGACAAAAATGTGCAACTTACAATGTGTCAAGTATATTGGAATGGGTTTTCTTTATATCTTCTTGAATTTTCTCCCCTTTTTCTTTCAGTTGTTCTAGTGCCATGTGTTGTAGCTCTAGCCTCATGTGCATATCATAGATATTGTCTAGGACAGACATTTTAGGGGAGAAATTAATGTATTTGCTTTTGTCACATGTTGTTGTAGGAGTGAAAGTGTTGGTAAGAGTTGACCTTGGAGCTCATTTACCTCATCTATGTATTTCATCTCTCCAATCTGTATGTCCTGTCTCTATTTTCGAGCCTGCTTGATTTCCTCAATGTGCAATTTAATTGCTTCTTCATTATTTGTGAGACTTTGTGCACTTGACTTAAGATCAGTATCAATTTGTGCTATCTTTTCGGTATACTCCTGAGTGAGTTGATCTAGAGTGCACAATTTTTGTATTAAGGTAATAGCTTCTGATATGATTGGATCAATTGTACTTACCAATTCAGATAGCTTAACCTTTTTCAATGCCACTTCCTGGCTTATCTTCTCAGCTAGCTTGAACTCATACTTTTGTGAACAAGTGTTTCTTCCATAACCTTCTCAGCATCAATATTCTAAAATGTAATTGCATCTATGAGTATTATCATTTGATCAAGCACTGGAGCTTTTTGATCAATATCTACATCAGGTACAATTTGTTGAAGTATTCCTCTTGCTACTTCTAGTACCTTGGCCTCTTTTACTGCTCTCTTTAGTTTTTCTTGAATGGATTTTCTCTCATAGAGCCTAGCATATTTTGTCAATGCAGTTGGATCCAATGTCCTTGGATCACAAACTAGAATCTCAATGATTTCATCCAGAGTTACTAGATTGTTATGCTTTCCCTTCTTCTTCTTTGAGATTTGTGGGGATGGAGAGGTATGAACTACCATATCTAGTTCATTTATTTTCTCTTAAGTGGTTGGTGAAGGCCTTGTGGAAGATGCTTCTTGTGTTTTCTGCTCGGGTGGCACCTGTCAGTTTTGTGAAGACGTTTATCCTTCAACCTTGGGTGTCTCTACAGATTTTTCTTCTGATTGCTTATCCTTCTCATCTTTCTTTGCTTCTTCACCTTTCTCTATTTGTGTGTCCCATTTTTCCTTTTGTGTTTCCTCTTTATTTTGATCAGCAAACGTATCTATCTGATCATCAGTTTCAGCCTTCTTTGTAGTTGTTTCCTTTGAATTATCTACAGTTTCTTTTGCTTTAAAATCACCCTCGTACTCAGGTGTACTTGTTTCTTCTTCTATAGATCCATCATTACCCTCTAAAATATTGATTGACTTCATTAGTACAGGCATATTACTTTGAGTGGTTTCTTAGGCTATATCTAGAGTGGTTTCCTACTCGTCAGTTTGATCTTTTTGAGCATTTACATCCTCATCTTTTTGCAATTGGTCTGCAGGGTCTGGTTCTTTGGATTCCATGACTTAAGTGTCCTACACTTATTCATCAGCAACATTTATATTTTTATCATTTGATGTCTTCAATTCTTGTTGCTTTTCCTGATCCTTAAGTGTAATAAATATTACTTCGTCTTTCTTCTTTGGATTTTTATCAGAGTCATAGTTGGTGATATCTTGGATGTCAAGATCTTCCACGACTGTGTCTAAGTTTATAGGCTCATTATCACTTTCATTGTTGTCCAAAGAAATGTGCTAAGGACTTGCATTCTCTGTCTCCTCCTCTCTATGAGGTGTGTTCATGAGAAGTATTTGATTCTCACCACTTCTTGATTCTGCCGATAGATCCAGGAGTTGTCTCCATTTAGTTTCAGTCATAGTATCTAGCTCAATGAATTTGTTCGTTAATACTTTGTATGCCCTTATCTTGGCTACAAATTTACTTGACTGGTTCTTGAGTGTTTCTTTGATTTCTTCAACCTTGGATTCGGGAGGCATTAGTGTTACTAGTATCCTCTCCCTTGCTTCTCTTTCAGTTTGCAGAGCATATGACCATTGTTGGTATAGCCTGTTACCCAACTCTTTAGGTAGTTTATTGAAAAATTATACAGGTGCATATTTGTACTTGATCATTGACTTTATAACTGCCTCTTGTATCTTATTCTGGTCCTCAGGCTTTAGTGTATCCCATTGTCTGATTTTCTTATCAGACATGGTTTTAGATGTAGCAATAGACTCAACAGCTTCATCAATTGTTTGATTCTTTTATTTCTTATTTTCCACATCGTACTCATCATCCTTAGTGTCCTCTATGTCAGCCTTTCTCCTAACCAAACTTTTCCTCTTCTTTGGAGGTATTGTTTTCACAGTTTGCTGCCTTGTTATTTTTGTTGGCTGCTTCCTCATATAGGTCTTTACTTGACCTTTCTTAAGAGGTGTTGTATCAGTTGTAGCAGTTTGAGTCCTTGTCCTCTACTTCTTTACAGGAGGTGGAGGTGGAGGTGTATCAGATTCAGTCTCCCCAGAATCTAATTTTTGTTCTTCTTATTCCTCACTGATGGTGCCCTATTCATCAGTTTCCTCTAGTTGTTCCTGTTCTTCTTCTGTAACCGATAGAATCTTCTTGAGATTCTTAACCATCTTATCCTTTTTGTTGACAGTTTTGTTTATCTCTAGGTCTCTCTTTATCTTAGATCTGGCCTCTTCATAGGTTCCAAACCTAGGATGTTTGTTGTCAACAACCTCATTTATTTGTGCATCAATTGCACTTGTAGCATGATCAATATTGATCTCATAATCCATTGGTGCTAACCAAGTTGTCCTTGGTACAACTAGTTTTATATGGGTGAAATCTATGTCCACCATGAAACATATTTCATCTTTATGTTTTTCCACAAGTTGTACAGGAATCCTACTACTCTCCATCATCTTTTCCTTGAACTCAAGTAAGTAAGCAGACATAACAGATTCAAAATTTTCCCCTAGTGACTTAATCAGTTCACTAATCTATTGAGTTACTGGTTTGGTAGTGTCCCATTTCAATTTTCCTACTGAAGGAAAGTATTCTTGAAAATAGAAAAATATACACATGATAAGTGAGCCGAACTTACATGTGTTGGTCTTTGTAGACCTAATTTTGTGCATGTTCTCATCAATTTGTTTGAGCAGGATCTCACACATATCCATCTGAATTCCTTTGGTCACTATCTTGTAAGTTGTTCTTACTACTGTTGTAGATATGTTGTTCAATCTTCTTTCTTGATAAATTTTATACCCAATTACACATGCACCAAATTTGAGTTCTTCATTGGTGTTTGTGTTTACTTTGAGACCTATGTTGTCCCCTTCTGCATTGGTGAGTTTTTCAACTTCTTTCATGGATGGATGCATGTGTTCCCTAGGCTTGTCAGTTATCAGATAACCAGTGGTAGCGTGAAGGACATCCTTGGTTATTTTCTTGGGTTGGTCTAGCCATAGCTTCTTGTCATGGATTTTGCTCAATACTAACCTTATCCAGTCTATTTTGAATTTCCTAGGGAAATGTAGGGCATTAGTTAACCCTTTGACTTCCAAGTGTTTGCGCTCTTCCTTCAATTTCCCTTTGGCATCAAAAAGCTTCTTTTAAGATTCATCCATTTCAAGATCACCTATCTCTGTGATCTTGCAGTGAATATAAGACCTAACGTCTTCTATGAGCAAAACCCTAGGTAGGATTTTTGAAAATGTGCCAATTTCATCGGGTTTTGATGCAATTTTTGGGTAGATCTTATACTTGGTCTCTACACATGTACTATTCTTGATCATCTTAACCACATCCCTCTTATCATTCTTAATTTTAGCAGTTCTAGAGGTAGTTGCCATCATTTTTCAAGTTTTAGGGTATTTTTGAAATTTAGGGCTTTCTTGAAAAATAATGACATAGATCTTTCAGTGCCTTCGATACTTACTTCAATCCAAAATAGTGGTAAAAGATCTATTTTCTATGTTCTTAGAATGATCTGAGGAGGCTCTTCTTTCTACTCTTTAATCACTCTATTTTTTTCTCTGCTTTCTCTTCAAATGGCGGGTGGAAAATGAAGTTGTCCCGTTGACTATTTATAGACTTTTTTCCCTAAGCCTTTGTAATAAATGCTTAATGACTTGTTAGGACATGAAGACGGGTTTTGTCAGGAATAATTTACAAAACATCGTTGTTGAAGTTAAGTTACTTGGAATAGTTTTTATCAATGTTACTTGTACTGATAGATATTAGTATTCTATAGTGACAACTTGTAACTTCCTTTCTTACCGAAGGTTGTCAGGTTACATTGGTAATTTAGCCACTTTATGTGTTGATCGACAGTTTTTGGTAAGTATAGAACAAGTTATCTACTTTGTTCATCGATGATTTTCAGTATTTGTATACTAACGGGGTTTCTTTCTTAGAATTGGAACAAGTAACATAATATGCATCTTTATTCATGTAGATTTTGAATGTCTATCAATTGTATAATGAAACTGATGCAAAATATGACTTGGTATAGTGCAGTTCCATACTTACTTGTTTAGCTTAAGTGGGGGTGGTGATGTCACCAGATCCATTGGATGGGGTCTCACTATTTTCATTGCTTGGCCCAACTTCATCATTTCTTGAATCTTTTATCCACATTTTGTCTCTTTCCCTCTGGATATCTTCAATGGTGTTTCCATTAGGATATGTGCTTGTCTTTGTCAATTGGTCTTTGCAATCTTTCTTCAGGTGACCAACTTTATGACAGTGCAAGCATGTCATTCCAGGGTTTGACCATCCTTGAGACCTTTTGGTCCATGCTCTCATGCAATTTGTAACAATGTGACCATATCTACCACATGTTGTACAGTTTGTCCATGTATTGTAATCCCATGTATATTGATTACCTATTCTCTTTGGTTGATAAGGAATATTTTGACCTTTAGGCTTCCATGCTTGCCTTTTCTTTTTCCAACATTCTTCAGATGTGTGCCCATTCATCTTACATGTAGGATAGCATTTGTCCATGTAGGTTTCCTTCTTTGACTATTCTATCTTAGTCTTTCATTCATAAGCCTTATGTCCTTTCTTGTTACATTTATAACAAAATCCTTTGAAAGTAGGTGTAGATTTAGGGATAAATTTCATTTTACCTTGGCATACATTTGATGTGTGCTCTTGCTTTCCATAGTTTTTGCATGTCAGCTTTCTTTGTCTTAGATTTTCATAGACATTCTTTGAGTTTTCTTGATTGGATGATTCTCCATTTTGAGTAAAGCCTATACCGTTGTTGTTGTTGTTGTTGTTGTTGACTCTTCATTGTCCTTCAAGAAAGTCATCAATTCTTTTATTTATCTCTTCATCCTTTCTGATAATCTCGTTATGCTATTGCTGAATTCTCTTCTCTTAGTTCACCGATAATTTGTATTCTTTCAATGAGTTCCACATTTATTCTGTTTGCTTCTTGACTCATAAGATTTGATTTGTGAGATCATGGTGATGCTCAGCATATCTTTGAATTTCTAATTCATTTTCTTGTAGTTTCTCAGTAATCTTCCTTATGTCATCAATAGCAAGTGTTCTTTCTGTTTCAGCTTGTTTAGCAGAACTCATCACATCAATCATTCTTACCATCTGGCTCTCTTGACCAATTTGCAACATCTTTACTTTCGCTATCAGATGTTGATTGATCTCCTTTAGATTTGTGATTTTCTCTTGTGATGTATCTGATGTATTACTTGTATTTGATCCTAAGGATTCAAATAAATCTAGAATCTCTTCTTCTTGATAATCTTTTTCATTGTTTTAGGTAGCCATACTTTTCCTTTCATTTAGCAGCTCTCCCATCTTGATTCTTGCTTCTTTATACTGTTCATAGAACATTTGTATCTTAATATTTCTGTTCTCAATATTCTTATCAAGTTTTTAGTTCTCCATTATATGATCTTTTCTCTTAATCCTTTAATATTTCCAAGAAGAGACTTATCCCTAATACCAATTGTTGGAATTGATGAGAAGTAGTACTGAGAGGGGAGGGGTGAATCAGTACCTCTAAAACTTTTAACACCTTTCTAATTCATCATTAGTAATCATTCATTAGTGCATTACTGACCATTACTATTGTTATTTCTTATGCATGTATTGTTCATTCATAATATTTAATAGTTTGCAACATTCATGAAAATAATAAACGCATAACACAAGATATGGTATCACAGAAAAGTCCTGTTAGGAAGTAAAAACTGCGGTGGGGATGGCTCCCACAAAACTTCACTATTTGTAGAATGGAAGGGAACCGGTTAAGGATTACAATTTGATCACTTCTGATGATATACCTTATTAGGAGTATCAAGGCGGAGACCTATTAATATCTACTCTATTAAGAGCTTTAGCAACACTGATTTAAGTGTGCACTTAGTTATGAAATTTACAATAGGATGATGTAGCCCACCTTTCTTGAAAGGATTTCATTAGTGTACTATAGTTGTTAGAATGAGTACAAATTTTGACCTAACTATATGCATAATTTTTGAATTGCAGATCCATTCAAGCTCTCAGAATAACAATATCACCTTAAGTGATTGATGAATACCTTTTCTCTGCTCGTCGGTAGCCTCTATTATGTTCTTGAAACTGATTTGATTCTATTTCTTTTCTTTTGCATGAATTCTCTTATCTGGTCTCTAGATGCTCTCTGTGGCTACAATCTTCATTGAACAACTTCTATTATTAATATATTGAGAACCTATTTATACAAGTATTTGACCTATCTTGGAATCACACATTACAATGTTAACTCTTAGATCCAAGGTTTACAACTCGACCTTGATCTTTAGTTTGCATGTTTTAAATCAGTAAAACTTATTAAAATAATAATAAATACATTGTTTCCTCCACACATAATGGATTTCAAGTAAATCAAGAAGCTATAAATACAAATTCAATGATTTATCTGACATGGAAAGTTGGATCCCCTTTTTGCAGGATGTAACTGACTGTCGGTTCTTGGTCATCGGGTTTGAACTTGAAGTCTGACAACATTCCTTTGTTGAACTGTTCATTAGGTTCCCTTTGTTTGTCAGGTTCCTCTCTTTTTTGTTTCGTTGGGTTGCACTATTGTTACTCATTGGGGTTCCTTTACATTTTTGTCATTGGATAAAATTTAATAGTGTTTTTCGGGTAACCTTGGCGTCGGGTAGTGTTGTGCCCTATCTATCGATGTAGAGTAAACTGATGGTGCAGATCATGTTTTTCCCTAAGTATACTAATGGAAAAATATAATACTATCAATCATGATGCCAGTAGGGTAAAATTTGGTTTAGAATCATTTTTTGGTGATAATTATAGATTTTGGGAATATTTCATGACCATTCAAACTCATTTGAGTAGTTTTGCAAGAAATTGTCAAAAGTTGCAAAAGTTACATTTTGCAACTTTGCAACTTTTGAAATGTTGCTTAGACAACATTGTCAAGTTTTGAAAACTAGACCTATTCCTAAGGGGAAAATAACTTCCTGACCACCCTATTTAATACATGCCTTAAAATTTTAGCAATGCTTAATGCCTATTGTATGGACTGGGTTTTTGAAAGCAATGAAGAACATGTGATTCTATGTGTAATTTTCAAGTTTTGGATTACAATAGTAATTTAATGGATTAAGTTTTGCACTGTAACTCATGCATGTTGTAGGGTAGATTATTACTTGATTATGTGTCATACTAATTAGGAGTTTTGTTCAGTTTGAAGTTATTTTTGTAAAAGTTTTGGTTTCTTCACTATTACTAGTCTTATACAGGCAATTTGTAAAGACGAGGTTCTAGCTCATTTTCCCATTGTGCATTTTGTATGTCCCTTTGGTAATAGTGAATAAACTCCATGTGTATATATATGTCAGGATTTGGGGCCCTCCAAAGTAGAGGAGCTATCTTTAATGTCTTTCCCTAGGTGAGCCAGTGGTGAGCCTAGCTAGCGAAGACCAAGTTGCAGAGAGAACAATTTGCAAAGGTTGATAGATGAAAGAAAAATTCCTTTTGTAATTGGAAGATAGGAGTCTTTCCAAGAATTTTTGAAGAGGGAGAGGTCACACTAATCAATTTTTTAAGTGGAAACTTACTAAATTGCAGAGGAGCCAGAGAAAGCCTAAAAACTCTTAATTTAACTCATTTTGAGTTAGCAAACTATACGAATGGTGGTAACCCCAAGACCCAAAAAATCCTTGAGGGGTAGGAATATGAACCAAGAATCCCAAGAAAATATTTAGGGTTTTTTTTGAAGGATTTGTAGTAAATCCCTGATTTCTCAGAGAGGGAGGCCTAATTAGGCTAGTAGCCTTTTAGGCCTAATTGTTAAGTTTTGTGAAATAGACTTGTTAGTGGAAATAGGTGGTGTTGGGAATGAGTAGAGTAACTAAGAGGGGATGGGTGAATCAGTTACCACAAAATTAAATCCAAGTCCCTTAGATGTCTTAATCAAACTTATCACTCTGTTCAGTTAACAAAAAATATTCTATTGTTAGTCAGTTAACAAAGCAATCTTAAGATATTAAATGTGATTAAAGTTTAGTGATTTAATGGAGAAACATAAATCACAAAGAAAATAACATGTACATATATGACACCAACATTTACCTTGGAAACTCAAATCGGGAAACCACCAATTACAACTAGTTACTATTTTTGACTCTTCTGAAGTGAGCCCTGTTAGGATCCAACCCTGTTAAAGGTTACAAAGTACACTGTAAGGTGTGACCCTATTAGAGGATTTAATCACCCTATTAGGACTATCCTTGTTGGAGGTCTTCAAAAACATCAATGTAGATAATCCACCTTGTGAGAGGATTTAGGAAAATATGGTTAAGTCTACTCTGTTAAGAGATCTGGATCACTGCTACAATTGTTATAGAGTAACAATGAGTTTGACCTAATTGAAGAAGAAACTATCTTTGCAGTTTTAGATCTCTGATATGGCTTTATATCGATCCTCACTAATCAGATATTCTTTTGCAGCTTGGTCTGGGTATTCTATCCTTAATCAGAATTCCCTCTTACTTTGCCTTCATTATTCACACCAAAAAATCTACCACTCATTCAATCTAAACTTGGCCATGTATATATATGATAAGTGTTGTCAAGTCATCTTGAATACCTTTCCAAATAAACAATAAAAATTAAGTCTATCGGCTGTAATTAACCAATTAAATATAAAGTGTAAATTGTTGTTCGTCAGTTGATACTAAATACATAACTCAGTTAAAACTGTAATCCTTTGATTCCTGACCATTACTCGGCCAAAACTAAACTTACTATAATGCCCGAGTGAACTCGGTTAGTACTAAAAATCACTTGGCTGATACTAGAGTCTTCTTCAATGTGTGAGAGAGCTCAACATATGTTTAATGTGCTTGGTTAGGTTTAGAGATATGTGTAACATCACTACATGTGTGTAACATCAATGAAAATACACAATTGAATAATTATCTTCAACAATCTCCCTCTTTGGCATTGATGGCAACAGAACATGATATTATACAAATAATTTTAGATCAACATAAAAAAGGGTAAAAAATTTATAATGTCCTTAGCTTCATTTTGATTCTCATCCAGAAAACTCCCTTTGTCTTCACAATCACTAAAATACAAATTTCTCCCTCTTATAATCTTTGTTTCTCATAAAGTTTCTCCCTTTGACATACTGATTTCTCTCCCTCAATAATCTCTCCATAATTAATTACTTTGGGATGACATATATAATCTCTCCCTCTTTGACATCCAATACCAAATAAATCATCTAATGAAGTTGTAATGTACCTGATGTACTGATTCATATGCAATAAGATCTTAAAATCTACATCAACTTGTTATATCTTCACTATAGCTCGGTTGATGCATCACTAATATGTACTTTAGTGAGCCTCAGTTAGGGGAATCACCCCTATCTTTCTTCTAGGATACAAGAATGCATCCTTTGGTAAAGGTTTTGTGAATATGTTTGCAATTTGTTCTTTAGTATTCACATATTTCAACCTTACTTCATTCTCCTCAACCAATTCTCTCAAGAAATGATACTTTAATGAAATATGCTTAGTCTTAGTATGCATCACAGGGTTCTTTGAAATGTTGATGGCACTAGTGTTGTCACAATAGATAATAACTGTTTCTTTGATTTCCTCCTTTAGACCTGACAAAAGTTATTTAAACAATATGACATTTGAACAATTCATTGCTACAGCAACACACTCTACCTCTGTTGTAAACTGAGAGATGCAATTTTGTTTCTTGCAGTTCCAAGAGACTAACTTCTTTCCAAGAAAGAATTCTCTGCCACTGGTGCTCTTTCTATCATCAACACTACCTTCCCAATCAACATCAAGAAAAGTCTTCAAATCAAAGTTTCCTCCTTTCTTATACCATAATCCATAATCTTTAGTGCCTTTAATATATCTCAGAATCCTTTTGATAGCCATCAAATTATTCTCTCTAGGATTTGTTGAAAACCTTGCAACAATAGCAACTTCTAATGCAATATCAGGCCTAGTGTGAACAACATATTGAAGTTTACCAATCATGGATATGTAAGTAGTCTGATTTACCTCCTTTGAATTTTCATCATGTTGAATGTTGATTTGACACAAGCCAACTTGCTAGGATCTCAAGATTCGATTTCCTCTCTTGAAAGAATAATAGAGTTATTCCCAAGGTTCTCTGGGGTCGGGTCACAACCTACTTGGTTACTCAGTTGAAGATAAATGTGATTGTTCATGAGGAGGCCTTTGCTGGTACATTCAAGACAACAAACTGCAAAATATTGTTAGTTTCCTTTTTTGGTATTTTCTATTTTAACAAATATGGGTATGGTAAATAACATGCAACTTTGTATATTTTGAGATAACGATTTTCAAAATTTCAAGACAAAATTTAAAGAGATGAGGGTAACAAGAAATGTAGTGAATTATAAAGAAAAGTAAAATCCTAAGGACATAAACCACTGTAAAACCCTCCCTTGTGAATTAAATGCTGGAGGAATTTGAAAAAACCCACGAAGCATAAATCAAACCATGTCACGATTCACTACTCCACAGATGCAAGCGTTTGGAGATAAGATATGTTTTACTCGTACGAGATATTCAAAATCTATCAAATCATGAAGCCACCAAGATGTGCGCACCCACGAGATGGATTTATCATTAAGCCCAAAGATAGCATCCTCCACACATTCATCACAAGAAGGTAGATATATAACAACAAACTCCAACTTAAAGGTAGCACAAATTCAAAACACAATAACACAACGGGCTCTCTAAAAATAAAGAATAATGCAAGCATACATTCAATAAATTTGCATAGATAGTAGTAATTCACACACCATGAATTAAGCACCCAATGTAGATCTTTATTGTATTACGAAGTCGGCCCTTTACATTGCTTTTTGATTACAATATATAGAGTTTTGATCTACAACTCAGATTTTAGGAGTTAGGGTATTAGAGAGTCTAAACTAAAGAAAAAAGCTAAAACTAGAACTTTGCTAAAGGGAAACTACTGCTAACTAATACTATGTAACTTGCATGGATTCTTAAATCCATTTGCAATCCATTTTCTCATGCAAAGAGGGAAAAATATGCCAAAGAAGAGGGAGATAAAGAAGGTGAGTTCCTTCTGTGAATTGGGAGTTCTTCTTCTTGATTCTAGTGGTCCTTCTAGGATTCTACATCTGGAACTATCTCTGGTGGTGGGAACTGATAGGAAACCTTTAGTCTTTCCAAAATGAACTCAAGTTGTCCATTAAACTGATCTGGTGTCTAATTGGTGTTTGAAAAAGTGTCCTCGCTGGAACCCCCAGTTTTTTGGACCCTGACCTCTATTGCGAAACTTTAATGCCTTTAAAATTTCCCAAGTGCTTATCAAAATCTTCAAACTTGGAGGTCCCAAAAATTTGGACATGTCGTGGGCCAAAAGGATGACAAAAATTGAAGAGGCCGAAAGGCCAAAATCTTTGAAGGCTGAAAGGTTGAAATTTTGGAGGCCAAAAGGCCTAAAAACTCTACCTTAGCAAAAATTTTGCCAAGTGTGAAAATCTTGTCCAGCCCACCTAGTAATTTGACCTTGGAGGTTTATCCAGGAAAGACCTCTAGGTGAGCTACTCGAAGCCTCTACACTATCTCCTAAACTTCTTCAATATTGATCTCTTTCCTTCTTATCTTGGTGACCCTTCATTCTTGCTTCTTTCTAAAGGTAGTTAATTCAGAAGCAAAGAACGTGATCTCTTCTTCATGCTGTGACATTATTTGTATTTCCTCTTTTAGGTAAAATAGTTGGTGTAGGGCCTCCTTGTTATTAACTCCAGCCAGAATGTCTCTGAACTATTGGACCACCTCTTTGGAATGACGTAGAGCCTATTGGTTTTCATCCTGATAGACGTTGAGGCCGACCCCTATGAAGAAAGTATCTATATCTTTGACCCATTTTATTACCTCCTCTCACTTTTCAGCTATAAGGGCTTGGTGTTTATTGTAGACCTTAATTATTTTGGTCATTTGTTCAGTCCATGCCTTAAACTTGTCCAATTCTTCGCCTTCATAGAATTTTACCAAAATCTAGAAGTGTTGCTTTTGGATTATCTCCAAATCCTAGAGGGTTGCTTGCCACTTAATCACCTCTGAATCTATACCCCCATCATCTTCCACCAGGTTAATGAGTGAATTAACTTCAACCAATATGGTCTGGTACAACTTGAATACCAATGGAATTGCCTTCTCTCTGAATTGTTCAAAGTCATTTTTCCAATCGGCACTTGCCTGGATGAAAGAGGGAGTCAAACCTGCTGGCAAATCTGGTGTAGCCCTTTTATCAAGTATGGCTTGTAATGAAGCCTCAAAATAATTTGGGTCAATAGGGCCCACCATCTTTTGATTATACCCTTTTAGAGCTTCATTTTGATCTGTCAGGGATTTTATGGTCTCTTCATCCTTTCTCATGAACCCTAGAGCGTGCTTCAATCCTAAATCTGCTAGTGTCTTGCTCCCTTCTCTGGTAGGTTTTCCCAAATCTACCTTCCTGAATGTATAGCCTTCTGACAAGCCTATTTTCTGAGAAGTTCTCGGGGGTGGGATAGCTATCTGGGCTTTCCAATGACCCCTAGTGTCCTGAGTCACATATGACATGGTCTTTGCAAGTACACTGATTTCTTCCTGGTGGAAGGCTTTCTTCACAATGGTCATACTTGCATCCTCCCCATCCAATTGATTGGTATAAGTTCTCTTCCTGGGTTGTATCTCCTTGGTAAACCAAGTAGGTTTTTCAGATGTAGTTACAGGTTCATATGGCGCAACTTGGAGGATTGAAGTTAGGCATTGTACTTTTTGTGTTATTCCTTTCTCTAATTCCTTTTCTTACCCTCTTTCCTATTCACTCCCTCCTTCCTTCATTCTTCCCACTTTGGTATCCACATCCATTTCCCCTTCTTCCCTCTCTCCCTCCACCTCACCTCATTTAGTCACCACATTTCCCCATTCTTTTTCTAGGGCCTCTTCGGTGGAGGTTTCAATTGATACATTTGAACTAAGACCGGTCATGGCCTCCAGTGTGGACTAGAGAGGTGATATGTCTTTAGTATTCACTACTCCTTTGGTTGCTTGGGTGGCAAATGTTGAATGGATTAATGTTGGTGGGGTAGGTGTTGATATGGCTGGAGTGGGAGATGGGAGAATGGTAGTAGAGTAGAGCGGATTTGGTGTAGGAGTACGTGTTGGGGTTGGAATTAATGGTGGTGGAGTAGGAATTGGAGGTGGTAGATAAGATGGTGAAGCAAGGACATGAGATGGTGGAGTGGAAAATGGTACTTTCCCTACTACATGATCTGTAGTTGTGGCTCAGGCTATCCCACTATCCTGAACCTCAGGCTCTTGAGTGGAACTAGGGACATTCACTGAAGGGTTGGTGAATTGGACCGGTGGTTGAGTGAGGATTACCTAGGGCTGAATAAGCGATGGAGCTCCATTGTCTATATCTTGGCTGTGATCAGAAAAGCCTTCAAGTCCTTCAAAATTAGAAAGCATAAACTTGTCCGATCCTAAGGCATCCAAAGGATTATCCTGTTCTTTGGGATCTTCCTTATGTTTCTTGGTAGTTTCCTTTTCTCTCCTTTTTTGCAATCTCATTCTTCAGACTAGGGGCCCATCTTCTTGTGCTTCCTCAGACCCTTCTTGTACCATTTCCAACCACGGAGATTTATAACTCTTCTTGCTCTTATATGTTTTCTTCTCAGCGGTGGGGGAAGATTGGCCAGAGGTAGATGGGCCTTCACCTAATTGGGGTTGTGATGACCCTACTGGTGGGTCAATCTGGCCTATCATTCTAGTTTTCTTGGGCCTAGGATTGGAGCCATATTTAACTGGTCGTTCATGACCATACACGGTTCTTGGCTTTTGAGGGGGAGCCTTTTTATACTTAGGAGTTGTTGACTTCTCCCCTCGCTATTTTTCTACTTTCCTGGAGGGCTCCATCAATGTTTTTACCGGGATCAGACTCATTCTGTGTGGCTTCTTGATCCAAGTTATGGTGGTCTTTATCACATGCCTTGCTCGGAAGTCTATGTCATCATTTTCATCCTTTTCCACCTCTATGTTCATGATCGGCTGGTCATATACCTTATCTTTTGTGTAAATTTCCTCTAGGACCTCATCTTATCACATTCCCAAACCTTTGAGGAAATAGGAACCTTTAACACCTCTTTTGCCAGAGTGAGGTTCATTATGCAATAATCCCATATCATGACTTCATGATCATCTATGAAGTTTATCCAATGATCCTCCAAATGTGGCTCATGTATGTAGAATTTTCTGATAATGTGGTTGTAAGTACCTATGGGATCCAAGCGGACTCACACTGTCTTGTAAAACTGGAAGGGAGAGTCATCCCATTCAAAATCTAGGGATTTTCAAACCTTCATGTCTTGCAGTGTATATGGCTCCAAAGAGATGGGAAAGTCCCAACAAGGCTTCTTCTTATGCTTTATGTGCTTATATGCATCTGTGAGCTGCCTGGCCATCTCCAATATGATTATCCAGTCAGATGGCTACCTGGGCAGCTTCTTTGGTTGCAAGGTTGACCCCACTACTCTTATATATGTGAATGTCCTGAACTAGATAAAATAGGCCGCAATAGCCCTTAACTTAGTAGCAACTTCTTCTGACATCCTTTTAGCAAAGTCACCTTCAATAGATTAGATGACTGTGAATATGAAATTTTGGAGGCCTTTCGGGGTCTGAAACTGAGAGGTGCTTTCTTAGGAACGTTGAACGTCCAAAAATGGTGATGAACCCTAAAAGCCCAAATGAAGGTCTCAGTGTCGGCCTTTTTGGACCTTTCGGATGTCTGAAAGGCTGAAACGTCCAAAATGACACTTTAGCAAGAGTTTGAAGATCTATTTTTGGCCTTTCAGAGGCTGAAAACCTACGGTAAGGGCCACAATTGACAAAACACAAAACCCTAAACCTAAGACCTAATGAAACTAGGAAACCCTAGGTCCGAAAAGGAGGGATGTCCCTGTTGAAACATGAAGGCATAGAGGCCTGATGAAGCAAAGAAACAAAGTGCCCTGGGCTGGACAAGAACTAGGTGCGAAAACAAAACCCTAGACCTAGACCCAAAAACATGAAGTGAAGGAAAGCGAGGAGAACCTACCTCAAATGAATGAACTAGGAGTGGGAGGACAAGCAGGCAGCTTGAAATTTAAAGTGGTTAATGAGGAGAAGTAAAGGAAATCATGGGTAGGAGAAAAAATATGCAAAGTGATTTTAAAATGAAGGCTCCTCCTATTTATAACCCATGGGCTAATGTCAGTGGCTTCGAGACTTTCGGCCCTCGAAAGGCCAAAAATGTCAGAGGAGAACCAAGTCTTCGGCCCTTCAGCATTAACAGAGTCTGAAAACACCAAAAAGATAGGTCTTTAGCCTTTCATCCATTTTGGCATTTTCGAGTACCTAAGTCTGCCGAAAGGCCGAAAGGGCTGAAAGGCCGAAAAAGGCTTCTTTCTTCCTCTGTCTTGGTTTCAGTAGTTGTCTTTGGTGGCTGACTAGATTACTACAAGGGGTGGATACGGTGAAAGGAAAAAAGACAAAAAGAAGGGGGTCCCCATGGTCAGAGGACCAAAAAATTGGGTGTGTGTTGTGGACCCACAACAAATAGCGTCGATAAAAGGAGGAATGACCGAGGCATTTCTTTATCATCAACACTCTTCCAGAAAGTAGCTTTGTAGTAGAATAGAACCAAGAGGTGGTGGAGTCGGTGATTCTTCAATGACCTCCAATCTAAGGTTCTTTTGTTAGTTTCCTTGTGTGTGTTCATGTGTGTTCATTTCTTGACTTTTGGTTGTGATAACCAGGACACTTTCTAGCTATTCCCAACATTTTCCAAATAAACCAGGGCTTCCCAGAAAGAGCTTTGCTACCAGTCAGGCGTCCATAGCCCCAACAAAGTTTTCCCTGAGTCCCAAGTATTACCTTTCTCTACTGCTATCCGGGTGTCCATAGCCCCGATAGATGTTTTTATAATCACCCAGGTCCATCCTATCTGCTAGGATATAAATTTCTTTCTTTGTGAGAGCTCCGTCTCTTAGAAAATCACTTTCTTCCTTCTATTTTCTTGGAGATGTATCAAGCCTTGGACATTAGTGTGTTCCATGCATTCAGGTCCATAACCTCTTTTCTTCTTCTTCTTTTCTCTGGTCCGAGCAATGATTAGGCAGTGTTGCCCTGACTTTTCACTCATGACCTCTTTGGGGTACTTTTCTTTTGAGTGTTTTTTTTGCTTTCCTTTTTGGCTCTTCTTTCTTTTGTTATTGCCTTTGCATTCAGTTCAGACTTGGGTTATGGGATCGGTGGGTACTCGAACCTATGCACTCAGGCTGGCTATAAATGACAAATGCCCTAGAAACCAACACCCTTGGATGTTGTACCTTAATGTGTCTTGTGATCAAGATGACCAAACTTTGAACTCTTTCTTGTCTATCAATGATAATCATCACTACTTTGTCTTTTCAGAAGGTTCTCTTACGCTGCATGTATCCTTGGAGAAATTTGACTAAGAAATACCTCTGCTCCTCTTGTAGAACACCTTGGACTAGATCCAAAAAATACTAACCTGAAACAACAAAACCAACCCCGACAAAAGAAAAGAACAAAGATGAGCGGAAGAAAGGACTGACGGTGAGGACAACAAAGAAAAAAGGAAAAAATGCAAAAGTGACTATGGTACAAGGGACGAAACACAGTCTCACTTAGGATCCAAAGTAATGTTTGAGGAATTTCCCATTGACTAGCAATGGGGTCAACTCTCTGTCCAATGTGCTAATCCTAAAAGTGTTCTCCCCCATGATCTCTGATATTTGGTAAGGGCTTGTCCACAGTCTTCGGAACTTGGTGTGGATGCCTGGATTTTCTTTTGCCTTATCCCACATGAGGAAAAGGTCAAAGATCTTGAAGGCTCTGATGGTAGCTCTCTTGTCAAACCACCTTTTTACTAAAGGCTGATGCTTTGATACATGTTCCAGGGCCAAAGTTCATTTCTCCTCTAGTTTTAGGATATTCATGAGTCTAACTTGTACCTGATCTTCCTCCCCTATGTATTGGTCCATGAATCTCAAAATTGGGATCTTTAGGTTCATAGGGAAGACCAGTTGCAAGCTATAGACTAGTTGATATGGAGACATCCCCAGAGTGTTCTTGACCCTTACACAGTCAGTCCATAAAGCATATTTTAGCTGCATGTGCCAGTCCCTGGGGTTGTCATCCAGGATTTGTTTGATCACTGTTGTCAGATTTTTGTTTGTAGACTCTGCTACGCCATTTCCTTGTTGATAGTAATTTGAATAGAACTTGAGGATTACTTGGTTTTAAAAGGCCCATTGTGTTAGCAAGGCTGAAGAGAAAGAGGGGGCATTGTCACATACCATATAGAATGGCATCCCAAATCTAGTTATGATGCGCTCCTCCATGAAATTGGTGATGACCTCAGTGGTACAATTCTTCAATGCTTGCACCTCCATCCAGTGCATGTAATAGTCGGTAGCTGTCAAGATAAACTTATGTATTGCAAATGAAGGGGGGTTAATCACTCCAACAAAATCCAAGCCCCATTGGGCAAACGGGTGTACCTCATAGACTTGTTGTAAGGGCAGTGCTAGATTTCTCTCTCGAGTTACACTAGTTTGGAAAGTGTGGTAGGATCTCACATGCTTGCTGGTATCTTTAAATATCATAGGCCAAAAATACCCTACCCTCAGGATTTGGTGGGTAGTGGCCTCTGCCGATCCATGTCCCATTCTATATTTTTCATGAAAGTCCACCAATATTTGTTTTGCCTCCGTTCTATCCAAACACATTAAGTACAAACCCTCGTAATTGCGTTTGTAGAGTTGTCCATTCTTTAGCATGTAAGAGCTGCTTTTGATCTTTAAAGATCTTCTCTAGGAACTATTCATTTCTTCAGGGCAGTAATTCTACAACAGATAGTACACTATGTCTTGGTACCATACATTCATGATCACGCCTTGGTCGGTGTATGTTTGGCAGACCAGAAGTTCTTCAAACTTGGAGATCAGCTTTGTCAGGCCTTAGCCCCTTACCAACTTCATTGGCTGGATTTCTAGGTCAAAATCTTGGAGAATTGCCATCCATTTTCTTCTCCATTCTCCCAGCTCATTCTACATTAGGAGGGATTTAACTTCCACATCTAGAACTATCGCAATGACTTTACTCCTTAAAATATAATGTCTAAATTTCTTCACTGCCTTGATGAGAGAAAATGACTACTTATCTAGGTTTTGGTATCTGAGCTCAACATCTTTGAAAGGGAAACTCATAAAGGTGATGGGTCTTTCATCTTCACTATTCTTCTTCTATGTGAGAATGCCTGTGTATGAGTGTTCTGACGTGAAAGAGTAGACCTTGAAAGGGATGGTGTAGTCAGGACTGGCTAGGACTGGTGCCATGGAAATGGCATTCTTATTCTCTTTAAAAGAATTCTTGGCTAGGAGAGCCCATTTAATCTTGGCATCTTTCTTGAGCATGTCATTCAATGGTTTCACTATTTCTACAAAACCACTGATGAATTTTTTGACGAAGTTGATCTTTCCAAAGAAAGATTTTAGTTTCTTGCAGCTATGAGGCGGTGTCAATTTTAGGATCATCTCCACTCTTTAAGGGTTAATGGATATCCCCTTTTCAAAGATGATATGCCCTAAGATCTTTCCTTCAGTTACCTCGAACACACATTTCTTGGGGTTGAGGGAGATCCCAAACTCTCTACACCTCTAGAGGCACTTTCTAAGGTCGCTTATGTGGTCAGCTCTTATTTTTGAGTAGACTATGAGATCATCCTTTTAGATGATAATGCACCTTCCAACTAATCCTTTAAAAGCTATGTCCATTTCTCTCTGGAATGTGGCTCTAGCATTAATCAGCCCGAAAGGCATCCGTCGATAAGCAAAAGTTCCCCATTTGGTGGTGAATGTCATTTTTATCCTATCCTCTTGTTGTACCATCACCTGATTGTATTGAGAGTAGCCATCTAGGAATGACATCATTTGAGATCCATTAACCTTCTGTACCACTTTGTCTAGAGATGGGAGTGGATAATTATCCTTTTGATAGGACTTGTTGAGGTTCTAGAAATCTACGCATTTCCTGATTTCTCTAGTCTTCTTCCTTACAGGTACTAGGTTTGCAACCCATGTAGAATTTCAAACCAGGAAGATGATCTTGGCGTCGAGTAGCTTTTGGTATTCCTTTTGGATTAAAGGCTCCATAGTGGGATTCATGGGTCTTTGTTGTTGTTTGAAAGGCTTAGAATCCAGCTTCAAAGGGATGTTGTGCACTATGAATGAGGTGTCATATGTCTTTAATTCTTCATAACTCCATTCTATGACATCTCGATATTTAGTGAGAAACTGAACCATTTTCTCCTTTTCTTCCTTGGTTCCCACCTTTTTGATGTGGACTTCTCTCAGTTCTTCTTCCATGCCCAGGTTGTAGGTGTCACATTCTTTATCATCAGGTGTTACATTGGGGCGTCTTCTTATAGCAGTCTTATCGCTGTAAAAAATCCTCTCTAATCCTACCATTCCCTTGGGTATGGCATTGGTTTTTAGGTTTATGATGCCATGATCATCACACTCTTCAGGTTTGACTATTTCCTCACCTTCCTTCTCCTTGTCGATGATCTATGTTTCAAATAGGTCAGCACACATGATAAACTCTAAGATATATTGATCATCTTCGAAGACTTGAAAGTTAGTGATATTGTCCAGAATGGCCGGGGCCGAGACCAGCTCAACTGAGAATTTCTTTAGTTTAGATTTTTCCATTGGATGTAGTGAACTGGTTGTGAAAGCCAATGCATCAGCTATGACATTATTTCTTCTTGGGATGGTTTTGATGTTGAAAGCGTTGAAGTCATTGATCAGATCCCATGCCCTATTTCTATAGGCTGAGAGCCTCTTATCATTGCAAGTATACTAGCTACGGATCTGCTTGGAAACCAATTGTGAGTCTCCTTCCACCGTCAAGATTTTGATTCCTTTCTCATGATCTGGGAGGAGTCCACAAACTAGCACTTCGTATTCTGCAACATTATTAGTACAAAGAAACTGTAATCTATAAGCAACATAGACAGACTTACTTCTTGGATTTATCAATTCGATTCCTACACCTACTCCTTGTTTGCATTTGGAACCAACAAAGTGCAGTTTCCATAACTGAGGTGGTTTAGTAGGGCTGGGTCTGGTTGAGCTTTTCTTAGAAAAACCCTTGGTTCTTGGTTTTCAGCTTCTTTCTCCACCGCTGTCAGAAGGAGTTAACTCTCCTGTATGCTGAGTATGCCTAGGTTTGGGGAGTTTGTCATCTTCATCACTTTTATCTTCCAGTATTCTTTTGTAAGGGGGACACACTTAGTCATCCAAGGTACTCCAGTCACTAAGCATGTTCGAGGCATGGCTTGTATCTTCAGAATCTGACCCACTATCTTGATCTTGAGGTGAACTATTTGCAAAGACTAGGCTATCCATATCTAGTGTGGCATTGTTCCTATCTTCTATCCCATGTACATATTCTTTTATTGTTTGTGCTTCTAGTGGCTTATTTGGTTACGAAATTTGAGCCAACACTTGTGACAATGCTTCTTGAGAACTGGGGCATGTAAACTCAGAATGACTAGCCTGATGTAATCGGTAGTATCCAGGTAGCAATAAGATGTTGGGATCTATGCCTTCACCCAGGTGTCATAGGCTAGCTATTATACTATTGATGAAGCTTTGGAAGATGTCATCACTAATCTTCAACTCTAGGAGACCTTGGATAGGACTATGGTCTGACTCTTCACTTTCTCAGATTTGAAACATGAAAATGTCATCCAATAGATAAGTGCCCAAATTGGTTTGAGTGAACAAGACTTCATTCAGGGCATTGTATTTGGTGATCATCCTTTTCATCTTTGGCTCTACATCTATCTTGATCTGATTGTTCAAACCTCTCCAAGGTAGCCAGAGCTGGGTGAAATCTATAGAGAGCCATCCTCTTAAGCACTTAGTCCATTCTCAACTTAGCAACATCCCATAGGTCTCAGGGATGTCTACTATGTGTATATCAATGTGTTCTTGTATCCAAGGATCTGAGACTAGTTGAATGTGTATGTCTTTGAGCACACGAATTACTTTTACCTTGGTTTTGTCTAATTGTATGACCACCCAGTTCATTACTTGGGGCACCATCCCCAACTTCTGGCAAATTGATAGGGGCATAACATTGCATGAGGCTCTTGAATTGATTAGGCAATTATGTAGGTTATTTCCAAATATCTGTAAACTGAGTAGGAATGGTAAGACCTCTGTCCTATCCGTGAATACTGCTACGAACACCTTGGATGTGTTGACATTAGACATGGGTGTTCTAGTGTTGTTAGTCAACAAGCTAGGTTTTGAATGATCCAAGGATCTTAAAAGGGCTTCCCTTTGATACTGGAAGCTGTGCAGTAGTTCAAACATAGAGATGTTCACCTTAGTTTTCTTGAGTTCATCTACTGCACTGTACTTGTCATTTGACTAGTCCATTCCTTGGTAGCCAACATATGTACTTGTTGTAGGAGGTATGGGAGAATTTGGGCCCTTTGGAGGTATGGGATTGTTACTAGCCCAAGGATTTGGTGTAGTCGGTTGCTTTCCTAGAGGTATGCCATCGGTGAGGGGTTCCTTTCTACTCTGGAGGTTATATGAGTTTCCCTGATCATTTTGGAAGGTGTGCACCTCAGAATATTTAGGTTCACTTTCTCTCTAAAAAGGGAACACAAATTCATCTTCTCCCATATAGGCTTCTGGGCTTCCCTCCTTTCCAAACTCATAGGAATCGAACACCATAGCATTGAATTGCACTGGGGGCCCCTTTGGAGTCTGGGTGTAGAGGTCTTGGGAGTTGTTCACATATCCATTATTGTCTTGATGCTTAATTAGAGCCCCAAAAAAATTGGCCTCTGAAGCCTTAGAAGTATTGGCATTGTCTGCTGGGATGCTGCCATTATTTCGTCTAGTGTTCCATGGCTGATTTGGCCTTTGCTACCCAAATGGTTTCTCCTGCATGTTGTTGTTGCTATATGTATTGAGACCCCTATTTGGATTCTGAGGGTATGTATTTGGACCAGTAGACGCTCATTGGTATCCACCTTGATTTTGGGGTGGGTTTAGTTTCATTCTGGTAACTTCGCTAGTGAGCTGTGATAAAGTCTTCTTTATGGCATCTAACTCAAAAGCCATGAGAGCATCAGGCTCATTATGGGATACAACCCTCTATTCTATGAATGTCATTCTATGAGCTTCGTAGCCTAGATAAGTAATAGATGGAGGCATGGTTGTACATCATTATGCCGGTATAGGATTTAGCATAGGTAGGTGACTGATCAAGGCTTGATTGTTTGCTGCAAATGGGTGTGGGACAACAAGATTACCCATGATGGATGCAGCCACATAGCTTCCTTTTTGTGGGTCCATTTGCTGAGTGAAAGTGATGGCTTTATTTTAAACCTTTTCAATCGTGTCTCTATCCACCGGGGGAAGCCTTCTTAGAAAGATTGAGGTAAATTGATCAAAATCCTTTAATTAAACTTGTATGACAGCCTCATCTGGTGTAGTGTAAGGAGCTTCCAACTTTTGATGCATTTTGTGAAAACAATGATTAAACATAGCAATGGGCTCCTTAGGATCTTTCCTCATGGTTATGAACTGGTGATGTGTCACAGTAGGATCGACATACAATTTGAATTGATTGAGGAATTTGGTTTCAAAGTCATTCCATACTAAGATAGAACCTTGTGGCAAATTAAGGTACCAGTTGTATGCAAATTCTCCCAAGGTGTATGGGAAGAGATGACAGACAACATCTTTGTGGGAAATCTCTTTATAGTTGCAAATTTATTTGAAGGTGTGGATGTGTTCTACTGTCCTAGATTTGCCATATATGAACCGTGTACAAAACTTCTCCAGATTTTTAGGTAACTCATGGAGCTTCCCAACAAAGTTCAAAGGTGAGTTTGTTGTGTTAGCGAAAAAGGCCATTGGACGAGGTTGCTACAAATGTTGATTTGGAAAGTTTTGGTTTTGATTGATGGCTGCAGTAATAGTTGGGGCAGCAATGTGTGATTTTTGTCTAAGAGGATCTTGATGTACGACAAGATGATGAGAAGATTCCCCTTTTGTTTTACCCTTGTCACTGTGAGCCCTTTGGTGGTGAGTGAGTTTGAGAAACTCACCTCTTTTCGGAGATGATCTAAGCACACACTCAAATCTCTCTAGAGAGAAAGATCCAATATTATCCATATTTTGGGTCTTGAGGCCCTCCTAGTGCCACTTTTGTTGAGCGTTGTTTTGACACAAGCCAACTTGCTAGGATCTCGAGATTTGATTTCCTCTCTTGAAAGAATAATAGATTTATTCCTAAGGTTCTCTAGGGTTGGGTCACAACCTACTTGGTTACTCAGTTGAAGATAAATGTGATTGTTCACAAGGAGGCCTTTGTTGGTATGTTCAAGACAACAAACTGCAAAATATTGTCAGTTTCCTTTTTTGGTATTTTCTATTTTAACAAGTATGGGTATGGTAAATAACATGCAACTTTGTATATTTTGAGATAATGATTTTTAGAATTTCAAGACAAAATTTAAAGAGATGAGGGTAACAAGAAATGCAACACATTATAAAGAAAAGTAAAATCCTAAGGACATAAATTGCTGTAAAATCCTCCCTTGTGAATTAAATTTTGGAGGAATTTGGAACAACCCATAAAGCATAAATCAGACCATGTCATGATTCACTACTCCATAGACGCAAGCATTTGGAGATAAGATATGTTTTACTCATACGAGATATTCAAAATCTATCAAATTGTGAAGCCACCAAGATGTGCACACCCACAAGACAGATTTATCGTTAAGCCCAAAGATAGCATCCTCCACACATTTATCACAAAAAGGTAGATATACAACAAAAAACTCCAACTTAAAATTAGCATGAATTCGAAACACAATAACACAACGACCTCTCTAAAAATAAAGAATGATGCAAGTACACATTGAATAAATTTGCATAGATAGTAGTAATTCACACACCATGAATGAAGCACCCAATGTACATCTTTTTTGTATTAAGAAGTTGGCCCTTTACATTTCTTTTTTATTACAATATATAGAATTTTGATCAACAACTCAGAGTTTTAGAGTTAGGGTATCAGAGAGTCTAAACTAAAGAAAAAAACTAAAACTAGAACTTTGCTGAAGGGAAACTACTACTAACTAATACTATGTAACTTGCATGGGTTCTTAAATCCAATTACAATCCATTTTCTCATGCAAAGAGGGCAAAATCTGCCAAAGAAGAGAGAGAGAGAGAGAGAGAGAGAGAGAGAGAGAGAGAGAGAGAGAGAAGGTGAGTTCCTTCTGTGAACTGGGAGTTCTTCTTCTTGATTCTGGTGTTCCTTCTTGGATTCTACATCTGGAACTATCTCTGGTGGTGGGAACTAATAGGAAACCTTTAGTCTTTCCAAAAGAAACTCAAGTTGTCCATTAATTTGATCTGGAGTCTAATTGGTGTTTCAAAAATTGACCTCGCTGGAAACCCCCAGTTTTTTTGGACACCGACCTCTACCTCGAAACTTTAATGCCTTTAAAATTTCCCAGGTGCTTATCAAAATCTTGAAACTCGGAGGTCCCAAAATTTTATACTTCTCATGGGCCGAAAGGCCAACAAAACTTGAAGAGGCCAAAAGGCCAAAAATCACTACCTTAGCAAAAATTTAGCCAAGTGTGAAAATCTTGTCCTACCCACCTGGGAATTGGACCTTGGAGGTTTATCCAGGAAAGACCTCTGGGTGAGCTACCCATAGTCTCTGCACTATCTCCTAAACTTCTTCAAAATTGATCTCTTTCCTTCTTATCTTGGTGACCCTTTGTTCTTGCTTCTTTCTGAAGGTAGTTAATTCAGAAGTGAAGAACATGATCTCTTCTTCATGCTGTGACATTCTTTATATTTCCTCTTTTAGGTAAAATAGTTGCTACAGGGCCTCCTTGGTATTAACTCCAGCCAGAACATTTATAAACTATTGGACCACGTCTTTGGAAGGACGTAGAGCCTATTGGTTTTCATCCTGAGAGACGTTGAGTCTGACCCCTGTGAAGAAAGTATCTATATCTTTGACCTAGTTTATTACCTCCTCTCTCTTTTCAGCTATAAGGGCTTGATGTTTCTTGTAGACCTTAATTATTTTGGTCATTTTTTCATTCCATGCCTTAAACTTGTCCAATTCTTTTCCTTCATAGACTTTTACCAAAATTTGAAAGTGTTGGTTTTTATTATCTCCAAATCCTAGAGGGTTGCTTGCCACTTAATCACCTAAGAATCTATACCCCCATCATCTTCCACCAAGTAAATGAGTGAATTAACTTCAACCAATATGGTCTGGTACAGCCTGAATACCAATGGAATTACCTTTTCTCCGAATTGTTTGAAGTCATTTTTTCCAATCGGTGCTTGCCTGGATGAAAGAGGGAGTCAAACCTGCCGGTAAATCTGGTGTAGCCCTTTTATCAAGTATGGCTTGTAATGAAGCCTCAGAACAATTTGGGTTAATAGGGTCCACCATATTTTGAATGTACCCTTTTAGAGCTTCATTTTGATCTACCAGGGATTTTATGGTCTCTTCATCCTTGCTCATGAACCCTAGAGCATGCTTCAGCCCTAAAGCTGCTAGTGTCTTTCTCCCTTCTGTGGTAAGTTTTCCCAAATCTACCTCCCTGAATGTATATCCTTCTGATGAGAATGTTGTCTGAGAAGTGCTCAGGGGAAGGATAGCTATCTGGGCTTTCCAATGACCCCCAGTGTCCTGAGTCACATATGACATGGTTTTTGCAAGTACACTAATTTTTGCCTGGTGGAAGGCTTGATTCACAGTGGTCATACTTGCATCCTCCCCATCCAATTCATTGGTATAAGTTCTCTTCCTGGGTTTTAACTCCTTGGTAAACCAAGTAGTTTTTTTAGATGTAGTTACAGGTTAATATGGCACAACTTGGAGGATTGAAGTTAGGCATTGTACTTATGGCATTATTCCTTTCTCTGATTCCTTTTCTTGCCCTCTTTCTAGTTCGCTCCCTCCTTCCTTCATTCTTCCCCCTTTGGTATCCACATCCATTTCCCCTTCTTCCCTCTCTCCCTCCACCTCTCCTCATTGAGTCACCACATTTCCCCCTTCTTTGTCCGGGGCCTCTTCGGCGGAGGTGTCAATTGATACATTTGAGCTAAGACTGTTCATGGCCTCTAGTGTGGACTGGAGCTTTAGTACTCACTGCTCCTTTGGTTACCTGGGTGGTACATGTTGAAGGGATTAATGTTGGTCGGGTAAGTGTTGATATGGCTGGAGTGGGAGATGGGAGAATGGTAGTGGAGTAGGGCGAATTTGGCGTAGGAGTAGGTGTTGGGGTTGAAATAAATGGTGGTGGAGTAGGAATTGGAGGTGGAAGATAAGATGGTGGAGTAGGGACATGAGATGGTGGAGTGGAAAATGGTACTTTCCCTGCTACATGATTTGTAGTTGTGGCTCTGGCTATCCCACTATCTAGAACCTCAGGCTCTTGAGTGTAACCAGGGACATTCACTAAAGGGTTGGTGAATTGGACCGGTGGTTGAGTGAGGATTACCTGGGGCTGAATAAGTGATGGAGCTTCAGTGTCTATATCATGGTCATGATAAGAAAAGCCTTCAAGTCCTTCAAAATCAGAAAGCATAAACTCGTCTGATCCTATGGCATCCAAAGGATTATCTTGTTCTTTGGGATCTTCCTTATGTTTCTTGGTAGTTTCATTTTCTCTCTTTTTTTGCAATCTCATTCTTTGGACTAGGGGCTCATCTTCTTCTACTTCCTCAGACCCTTCTTGTACCATTTCCAACCGTGGAGATTCAGAACTCTTCTTCCTCTTATATCTTTCTTCTTAGCGGTGGGAGAAGATTGGCTAGAGGTAGATGGGCCTTCACCTGATAGGGGTTGTGACTACCCTACTGGTGGGTCAATCTGGCTTGTCATTCTAGTTTTCTTGGGCCTAGTATTGGAGCCATATTCAACTGGTCATTCATGACCATACACGGTTCTGAGCTTTTGAGGGGGAGCCTTTTTATACTTAGGAGAAGTTGACTTCTCCCCTCACTATTTTTCTACTTTCCTGGAGGGCTCCATCAATGTTTTTACTAAGATCAGTGTGATTCTGTGTGGCTTCTTGATCCAAGTTATGGCGGTCTTTATCACATGCCTCACTTATAAGTCTATGTCATCATTTTCATCCTTGTCCACATCTGCATTCATGATCAGCCAATCATATACCTTATCTTTTGTGTAAATGTCCTCTAAGACCTCATCTGAATCACATTCCTAAACCTTTGAGGAAATAGGAACCTTTAACACCTCTTTTTCCAGAGTGGGGTTCATTCTACAATAATCCTTGATCCTAACTTCATGATCATCTATGCAGTTTATATAGTGATCCTCCAAATGTGGCTCATGTATGTAGAATTTGCTGATAATGTGGCTGTAAGTACCTATGGGATCAAAGCGAGCTCACATTGGCTTGTAAAATTGTAAGGGAGAGTCATCCCATTCAAAAGCCAGGGATTTGAAAAAATTCATGTCTTGTAGTGTATATGGCCCCAAAGAGATGGGAAAGTCCCAACAATGTTTCTTCTTATTCTTTATGTGCTTGTATGCATCTGCGAGCTGCCTAGCCATCTCCAATATGATTATCCAGTCAGATGGGTACCTAGGCAGCTTCTTTGGTTGCAAGGTTGACCTAGCTACCCTGATGTACGTGAATGTCCTAAACTAGATAAAATAGGCCCCAATAGCCCTTACCTTTGCAGCACCTTCTTTTGACATCCTTTTAGTAAAGTCACCTTCAATAGATCGGATGACTATGAATATGAATGCATCCTTGACTATCCTGTAATCCAGGGAATCCTCTGGCATGTTTGCTCCTTTTACCAGCTATAGGTATACAAGGTGGGGCCTGTAACCTCCTGGATTTGGTATGTACTGACCATAGACCCTGTTTTCCCTAGGTGTGATCATACCCCCTGTTATGTCAAGACAATTTTACTTTGGCATAATTTATTATTAAATCAGATTTAATGTCCTAGGTGATTTTTATCACTAATTTATATTA
>MU223344.1:1067401-1093335 GCA_018584345.1 Thuja plicata | reverse complement strand
CAAATGGCCCTCATTTTTAGAGTTAAAATTGCATTGCTATGTTGTTTAGATATCTATAGAATTTTAGTTTCAATTCCATGCATTGTTATAATGTCAGTTTTCATAGCTTAATTACATGCTTTCTAATAATTTATCTTAGTTTTCAATTAAATCTCTCATTCTTAGGAGTGTATTGTCACTGAATGGTGCATAATCTGAGGGCATGATTATGGCATTTTTGAAACTCTTCCTAGATAGGGAGAAATAGGTCGATATTAGGGTTTTGTTCTTATATGCTCACTAATCCTTGTTTTACACTAACATAATGACTTATTGAAGTGTTGTATCATAGGTAATAGGTGCATCACTTGACACTCACAAGGCCATGAATTTGTATCATTTAGACTTCCCCTCTAGGTGAGGCCAGGATAATCTACCCATGGAGCTAGTAGATACACCATGTAAGTGCTCATGTAAAACTTGGGATTATGCCTTACTGTTGTCAACTGCTCGTCTAGATTTTCGCTAATAATAGTGCCCCAGTCAAAATTTTCCTTTCATTCTCGGATCCTTTCTATCAACAAGATCATGCAATGTTTGATTTGACTGGATTGAGGTAACCCATACACCCGGCTTATCATTGTTATAGCCACCTGGATGTCATCCTTCATATAACCTCTTCAGAGGTCTATCTTGTCTAATTTTTTCTTAAGAAGTAGCTGCTTGAGGTAGTCTTTATTCATCATCTCATATATGGCTTGCTCCCTGTTACCAAACCACTTGGTCCCCTTTTCAATATAGAAGTCATAGAACTTGTCTATGCCTTTGTGGAGGTGGAAAACATCCTCGATGACATCTAACCTAATGTCCAGTACCACTTGATCCTCTGAGTTTACTACCACCCTCTTATCTAAATCGTAGTGATGATCTAGGGTGATGATCAATTCTAAAGATGAAACAACCACTGGGTGTGTGGCTGCATTAACTAGCCTGGATAGGACTAATGAGGTGCAATCATCAGATCTATTTTCTAGTTGGGAGCACTGAGTCAGGAATTCATTCCAATCCACATTCCTGATGTTGGTGTCTGTTATCTCACTATGCTTGTTCCCCACCTTTGAGCTGGGGGGATTCCCCTTGTATTGGTATTTCATTGGGGAGGCTATCTTTGGTTCAGTCATTACTGCAAGAAAAGACAAATATCAGTAGCTTATTGAACAGGAAAAAATAATTAAAACTATGAAAGAAAGAAAAGAGAGTTGAATAAATAGCTAAGTGTAAGTTTTCACACTTTCAGGTCTTTTAGGGTTTTGGTCAATGAAATTTCAGAGGCCAAAAATTCTTAAAGTGCAAAAAGGTCTATTGGAAGGACAAAGTCCATCTGGCCTTTCAGGGTCTAAAACTGAGAGGTGCTTTCTTAGGAACACTGAACGTCCAAAAATGGTGATGAACCCCGAAAGCCCGAACGAAGGTCTCAGTCTTGGCCTTTTTGAACCTTTCATAGTTATGAAAGGCCAAAACATCCAAAATGACACTTTAGCAAGAGTTTGAAGATCCATTTTTGGCCTTTTGAAGGTTGAAAACCTATGGCAAGCATCACAACTAACGAAACACAAAACCCTAAACCTAAGACCTAACAAAACTAGGAAATCCTAGGTCCAACAGGGAGGGACGTCCCTATCAAAACAAGAAGGCACAAAGGTCCAACAAAGAAAATAAATAAAGTTCCCTAGGCTAGACAAGCACTAGGTGTGAAAACAAAACCCTAGACCTAGACCCGAAAACATGAAGCGAAGGAAAGCGAGGAGAACCTACCTCGAACGAATGAACTAGGAGTGGGAGGACAACCAAGCAGCTTAGAAGTTGAAGTGGTTGGCAAGGAAAAGAAGACAAAATCATGGGCAAGAGAAAAAAATGCAAAGTTATTTAAAAATTAGGGCTCATCCTATTTATAACCCGCGAGCTGACATCAGCGGCTTTAGGACTTTCGGCCCTCGAAAGGCCAAAAAAGCCTTCTTTCTTCCTCTGTATTGGTTTCAGTAGTTTTCTTTAGTGGCTAACTATATTTCTACGAGGGGTGGACATGACAAAAGGAAAAAAGACAAAAAGAAGGGGGTCCCCATGGTCAGAGGACCAAAAAATGGGGTGTGTGTTGTGGACCCACAATACATAGACAACTTATCTCTAGTAGATATAAGTGTCCCAACTGGTCTGGAATCTTCCATTCTAAATTTCTTTAGTATCTCTTTGATTTATTTAGACTAAGTAATGTAGATACCATCCTTCATTTGATGAACTTGTAAACCAACAAAGAATTTGATTTCTCCAAACATAGACATCTCAAATTCCTTACTCATAGTTTCAGAGATTGCTTTGCATAAATCATCATGTTCAGTGAATAGTATATCATCAAAAAATATCTCTGCTAATAGTATCTTGTTCTATAATCTTTATTTGAGGTAAAACCTACTATTTTCATTAGTTCTTTGAAATTTAATACTCACCAAGTGACTATGCAGTCTTTCATACCAAGCTGTAGGAGCTTGCTTTAGTCCATACAATGCTTTGTCCAATTCGCAAAGCATATTTCTTTTGTTAGGATCAACAAAACCTTCAAGTTGCTCAATATAGACTTCCTCTTCCAGAATTCCATTCAAGAATGTAGATTTTACATTCATTTAGTATACCTTGAATCCTCTGTGTGATGCATATGCCAAAAGAGTTCTAACTCCTTCAAGTCTTGCAGCAGGAGAAATTTTTTATCCATAATCAATATCGTCTTCTTGAGTATATCCTTTACACACTAATCTTGCCTTGTTTCTAGAAAATTCACCTTTTTCATTAATCTTGTTTCTAGAAACCACTTAGTACCAATCATATTTTTGTCTTTTGGTTTAGGCACAAGAGTCCAGGTCATGTTCTTTTCTATCTTCTCAATCTCTTCATTACTTTCTTCTATCCAACTTTCATCATTCAAATAATATTTAATGGATCTAGGTTCAATTTTACTAAGAAAACATGTACCTCTAAGTTTGTTCCTTCTTATTATACCTTCTATCTGATCTCTAATTATTTTATCAGGTGCATGATGCCTTTTGACATATTTTTCAAGTATAGGTTCCTTGTTCTTTGATTCTAGACTTGCATTACTTGGTTCACCATGCTCAAACATTTTGTTTTTCTCTTCTGGCTAAAACTTGGTTACTTTTGTTTGAGACTCTGTTACCTCTGTCTGAGACTTGGTTGCCTCTTTTGGAGAATCAGTGTCCTCTATTTGAGACTTGATTTCATCTATTAGTAACTTAGGTTGCATTGGTTGTAACAAAGTTTGTGCTGATGAAATCAATCGTTGGCATCATTGCTGTCTAATTACCATTGCTTGTGTCTTAGGCATAGTATCAGGTTCATAATACACAAATTTCTTCTAGTCCTCGGTCTCTTTACTACTTTGTTCTTCACTTCTCTCTACAAACTCATCAATCTTTACATCTACACTCTCTATGAATTTATGAGTATAAATATTTAAATATTTATATGCTTTACTTTTACAGGAGTAGCCTAGGAATATACCATCATCACCTTTTCCATCAAATTTTCCATTTCTTGCTTCCTTCAAGATGTAACATTTACTTCCAACTACTTTGAAATAATGAACATTGGGTTTATAGCCATGCCATAATTCAAAGGGTTTCTGATCAGTACCTTTCTTCAGTTGAACTCTTTTCAAGGTGTGAAGTGCACTGATGATAGCTTCCTTCTAGTATTTGGTTGCAACATTCTTTTTCAATCATCAAGGTTCTTTCACAACCCATAATAGATCTATTTCTTCTTTCTTCTATACCATTTTGTTGTGGTGTACCAGGGGCAAATACTTGTCTCTTGATTCTTCTCTCATTGAAGAATTCATTGAAATCATTACAAGTGAATTTACCTCATCTATCAGATCTTAGGAATTTTAGTTTCTTTCCTGTTTCCTTCTTAACTCTAGCAAGGTACCACTTGAACTTCTGAAAAGCTTCTGATTTTTCTTTGAGTAACATAAAGGTCATCATTCTGGAATGATCATAAACAAATAGAAAAAAATAATTCTCTTCAGTGTAACCTTTTGTTCCAATTGGTCCACATAGATTAGTATGCACAGACTCTGAGACTTCTTCAGTATTGTAATTCTTCCTCTTGAAACTAGTTTTGCCATCTTCCGAATTTGACATTGTTTTCATATTGGTAATTTAGGTTTCTTCAAAATAGGAATACCTCTTACTCTTTTGTTTTTTCTTATGTTGATCAGGTTATCAAAATTCACATGACATAATATTTTTTGCCATAACCATCTTTCTTCTACTTGTGCAATAAAACATGAAATTTCAGTGAGATCAAGATAGAATAGATTACCTTTTGTTTGCTTACTAGTTCCACCTAGGTTTCCCTTACCATCTAGGAGCTTAGCCTTACCATTCATGAATTCTACCTTGAAACAAATGTTATTCAGCTATGCCACACTTAGTAGATTATGCCTTAGTCCTTCAGCCCAATAATAATTATCATATTTGGTTCCTTCAGTTAGAGCAATACAACCTTTATCTTTCACATAGAAAGGTTCATTATTCCCAAACCTGACACTCCCACCATCATAGTGCTCAATATATTCAAATTTTGTTTTATGACCAGTCATGTGGTGAGAACAACCACTATAAATTATACAAGTGTCATTAACATGAGAAAAAATTATAGTCTTTTCATTTTCTTCATTATCTGCCTCATCCTTAATAGCAATGTAAAGCATTTCATCTTCATCTTCATCATTATCTGAATATTTTTCTATATAACAAGATTCCTTACCTTTGTCCTTGTAGCTTTTGTAAATTTTGAAATCTTTCTTGCCTTTTTACTCATTGAACTTTCACTCATCTTTGTCTTCTTTGTTTGGACACTTAGCAACAATGTGCCCAAGCTTGTCACATGAAAAGAAAATTAATGTTATTCTTCCTATGTACTGGTGCAGGAGCACCCTAAGGTCATTAGTGAGATCTTAAGACATTTTGGTTTGTAGGTTGGTTTAGCTAACCATCCAAGAATAAGGACTAATCTATAAAGTCCCTAGTGTGTTTTGAAGTGTGGTTAGTGTTAGGAAAGGTTAGGGTTTGATGCCGGTAAGTCTAGTTGATTTTAGGTGTCTAGAACCTAGAGGTCAACTCAAAAGTCAAAAGGTTGACCAAAATCCAAAAGTGGGAATATTTTTAAGGTTTTATTTTTTTCTAGTCATTTGAGGTCAATTGGTAAGGTTTGTAACCAATTAGGACACTCAAAATGTGAAAATTGTCATTTTGACAAAATGTTGTCAAAGTTGTCATGACAACATTTCCTAGTTTTTAGGAATCATAACTTATGGTGCCCAAATATAGACCAAATGGTCTAAACATGTGGGATAGAGGTATATAAGTTATTTTCAACCCTAATATGATATTTAGTTGTGATTATGTACGGACTGGTGTTTTAGAAGAAGCAATTTACAGTGTAATTAAGTTACATAGCCATCATCCACCACTTGATTGGATTGAATGGATTAAATTAATGAATGGATAGTGTCTAAAATGTAGTTTCTAATATCTTTTTGGTGTTAGTTTGGTAGGTTGTAATTTATGGTTAAGTTTTATTTAAATTATTGTTTTCTATGAGTTTAGTGGCCAGTTTTGGTCCAGTCATGTAAAGAAAGGGTTTTTTTGGTGTTTCCGTGGTTTAAACTCCATGATCGGTTAGAATAAATTAGAGCCTTGTATATAATTTGTACATATGTCTTGTGGAGTGTGTGTTTGTGTGTGTAGGGGAATCTTGAAAACAATCAGGCCCTAGGTGAGTACTAGTTATTCTGGCTAGGGTTACTAAGCAGTGCAGCAACAATGGAGGTTGCTAGATGATTGGTATGTGCCAATAAATTTTAGTAGAGTGTAGGAGCATGAGGTGCAGACATTTTAATGGAAGGAGGAGTTTTGAAGAGCTCATTATATCTATGGAAGAAGATCAAGAAACCGGACTAGTCTTCATGCCCTAGAAACCCTTATTTTTAGGGGTTTGGTAAAAGTCCATTATATAGACAGATTTGAGACCAAAGACCTAAAAAATCCTAATGGGGAAGAAAAATCCACAAAGAATATGCAATTTTTTTCTAGGGTCATTAAGGTGTCTTGGTAGGAAAATCACATTTTCAGTGATTAGGAGGGCTAATTGGCCTAAAAGGGCTGCAAGGCCTAATAGACCTGATTCTTGGAACTCGATTGGAAAATGGGTGCAAGATTCACAAAATTGAATCCATAGAAGTTGGATTAGACCTAATGGGAGTTGGGAAACCAATTATTAATAATTCCTAAGGGACATGAAGGATGACTAAGTTGGCTATGCAATCTTGTTAAAGCCAAAGGAGGAGGAGACTCATGAGCAAGCACCTATGCCAAAAGAGGTGCGAGAACTGTTGGATAAGTTCAAAGACATAATTTGTGAGGGTACACCAGATTCACTACCACCAAGGAGGGAGATAAGTCATCAGATTAACTTCATACTAGGAGCATCTTTACCAAACAAATTTGCATACAAGATGACACCAGAGAAAAACAAGGAGATAGCTAGACAATTGTAGGAGTTTTTGGATCAAGGATTATTTAGGAAAATAATTAGCCCTTCTGTTGTCCCAGTGGTGTTGGATCCTAAGAAGGGAGGTAAGTGGAGGATGTGTACTAATTTTGGGTCAATAAATAGGATAACTATCAGGTATAGATTTCCAATTCCTAGAATAGAAGAATTGATGGATTTCTTGGGGGTGCTAAGTATTTTTTTAGAATTGATTTAAACAATGGGTACTATCAAATTAGGATGAAAGAGGGTGATGAGTGGATTTTTTCATTTAAGACTACAGATGGGTTGTATGAATGGTTAGTGATGCCCTTTGGGCTTACCAATGCACCAAGCACCTTTATGAGGGTGATGAATGAAGTCTTGAACGACTATATAGGAGTTTTTGTAGTTGTCTATTTAGATGACATCCTCATATTCACTAAAACCAAAGAGGATCATATGAAACACTTGGAGTTAGTGTTGAAGAAGTTGCAGGAGGGGAAACTCACCATAAACCTTGACAAGAGTGAGTTCATGAAAGAAGAGTTAGTCTACCTTGGCTTTGTAGTTTCCAAGGGTGACTTGAAAATGGATAAAGATAAAGTAGAGGCTATCTTGAACTGGCGTACTCCTAAGATAGAGATAGAAGTTAGGATCTTCCATGGGTTAGCCCAATTATAGGAAGTTCATTAGGAGATTCAATGAGATTTGTGCTCCAGTCCTAGAGACTATAAAAGGAGGATGGAAAACATAGTTTGTGTGGACAAAGTCAGCTAATGAGGGGTTTGAGAGGTTAAAGAAGGAAGTGACTACTCAACCTATATTTTTTTTACCTAGTTTTGACAAACAATTCATTGTTGAGTGTGATGCAATCAGCATTGCAGTAGGAGTCATCCTAAGCCAAGAAGGTAGACATGTGGCCTTTTTCAGTGAAAGAATAAATGAGGCTAAGTCTAGGTACTCTTCCTATGACTTGGAGCTATATGCTCTTGTGGAAGCCTTAAATAAGTGGAGGCATTATCTATTGCCTAAATATTTTGTTGTCTTTACAGATAACCAAGCATTGAGTTACATAAACACTCAGGACAAGCTTAGCTTGAGGCACATAAAGTGGATAAAATTCTTACAGTCATATACCTTCACTATAAAGAATAATAAGGGGGTGGAAAACAAAGTTGTAGATGCCCTTAGTAGGAGACTAATCACCATCCAAGTGATTCAGTTACAAAGTACAGGAGTTGAAGGTTTTAAGGGCCTATATGAGGGAGATTTAGATTTCTCAGAAGTGTACAAAGTATGTAAATATTTTGAGAATCACTTTCATAGCGAGTTTGTAGATTTTACATTGTAGAATGGGTTTCTATTCAAAGGAAATAAAATTTGTGTTCCAAAAGGCTCAATGAGGGAGAACATCATATAGGAAAAGCATAATGGAAGCCTAAGTGGACACTTTGGACTAAATAAGACATTGGACATAGTGGAAAGGTTCTATTGGTGGCCAAAGATGTAGAAGGAAGTGAGAAGCTATGTGGAGCAATGTGGCATATCTCAGAAGGCTAAAGGCACTTCATCAAATGAAGGAATTTACCAGCCATTACCCATCCCATGTAGACCGTGGGAGTGCATAAGTATGGACTTCATAGTGGGGTTACCTAGGAATCCAACTGGTTTTGACTGTGTATTTGTAGTGGTAGACAGGTTTAGTAAAATGAGCCACTTCATACCATGAAAAATAACACATGATGCCAGCCATATTTCCTACTTGTTTTTCAAAAAAGTAGTAAGGATTCATGGCCTACCAATGAGCATTGTTGCAGATAGGGATGTGAATTTCATGGGTCACTTTTGGAAGACCCTATGGAAGAGACTAGGCATAAATTTGTCTCATGGATCTTCCTATAATCCTCAAATGGATGGGAAGATTGAAGTGATCAATAGAGTTCTTGGGAACTTGCTTAGATGTCTAAAAAAGGAATATGGACAAGGATGAGAGAAAGTTATTCCACAGGCATAATTTTCCTATAATGATAGCACAAATAGGACTAAAGGAAAAATTCCATTTGAAATTGTGTATGGGGCAGATCCAAGGCATGTGATGGAGCTCAGAGACCTCAAAGGAAATGAGGGAGTTAATGGGCATGCTGATGATTTCCCACAGTCAATTAAGGAAGTTCATGAACAAGTGAAAAAGACCTTAATGGAGGCCAATCAGAAGTTGAAGGAAAAAAGAGATGAGGGAAGAAGAGATTTGTAGTATGAAGTGGGAGAGTTAGTAATGGTGTTCCTGAATAAGGAAAGACTAAAAAAGGGGATACCTAGTAAGCTATAGATGAAAAGAATTGGACCTTGTAAGATATTTGCTAAGTATGGACCTAATGCTTATAAGGTGGAGTTGCCCAAGGAGATGTCAATTTCTCCAAGCTTCAATGTGAAAGATTTGATTAAGTATAAGGGGCCAAAGATGGATGAGTTGTAGTACATTATAGAGGTGCATAAGGACATGGGAGAGTTCAAGACTCTAGAACAAGTCAAGCAACAAGTGGAGAAGATATTGGATTCAAGGGTGAAGAAGAAGATAAGACACAAAGTCTATATGGAACATCTAGTGAAGTGGAGACAACAAACAAAGTTAGAAGTCACTTAGATAGCTGAGAGTGACTTCAAGAAGCATGGAATCAGTCAGGAGTTCCTGACACCAAGGGTACCTTTAATTTCTTGTTGTAGGGGGAGGATGGTGCGGGAGCACCCTAAGGTCTTTAGTGAGATCTTAAGACATTTTGGTTTGTAGGTTATTTTAGCCAACCATCCAAGAATAAGGACTAATATCTAAATTCCCTAGTGTGTTTTGAAGTGTGGTTAGTGTTAGGAAAGGTTAGGGTTTGATGTTTCTAAGTTTAGTTGATTCTAGGGGTCTAGAACCTAGAGGTCAACTCAAAAGTCAAAGGGTTGACAAAAATCCCAAAGTGGGAATAATTTTAAGGTTTTATTTTTTTCTAGTCATTTGATGTCAATTGGTAAGGTTTGTAACCAATCAAGACACTCAAAATGTGAAAATTGTCACTTTAACAAAAAGTTGTCAAAGTTGTCATGACAACCTTTAAAGTTCTCATGACAACATTTCCTAGTTTTTAGGAATCGGAAATTATGGTGCCCAAATCCCAAACAAAGGGTCTAAAAATGTGGGATAGAGGTATGTAAGTTATTTACAACCCTAATCTAAGAGTTAGTTATGATAATGTACGGACTAGTGTTTGAGAAGAAGCAATTTACAATGTAATTAACTTACAGAGCCCTCATCCACCACTAGATTGGATTGAATGGATTGAATTAATGAGTGGATACTATCTAAAATGTAGTTTCTAAGACCTTTGTGGTGTTATTTTGGTAGATTTTACTTTGTGGTTAACTTTTATTTAAATTTTTTTTTTCTATGAGTTCACTGGCCAGTTTTGGTCCAGTCGTGTAAAGAAAGGGTTTCTTTGGTGTTCCTGTGGTTCAAACTCCATGAACACTTGGAATCCATTAGATAATTTTATATAATATTTACATATGGATTGTGGAGTGTGTGTAGGGGAATCTTGAAAACAATCAGGCCCTAGGTGAGTACTAGCTATTCTGGCTAGGGAAACTGAGCAGTGCAACAACAATGGAGGTTGACAGATGATTTGTATGTGCCAATAAGTTCTAGGAGAGTGTAGGGGCATGAAGTGTATAAATTTTTATGGTAGGAGGATTTATGAAGAGCTCATTAGATAAGTGGAAGAAGATCAAGAAACCAGACCAGTCTTCATGCCCTAGAAACCCTTATTTTTAGGGGTTTGTTAAAAGTCCGTTATACGGACAGACTTGAGAATAGAGACCTAGAAAATCGTAAAGGGAAAGAAAAAGCCACAAATAATATGCAATTTATTTCTAGGGTTTTTAATGTGTCTTGGTAGGAAAATCATTTTTCAGTGATTAGGAGGGCTAATTAGCCTAAAAGGGTTACAAGGCCTAATAGACTTGATTCTTGGAACTCGATCGAAAATGGGTGAAAGATTCACAAAATTGAATCCATAGAAGTTGGATTAGACATAATGGTAGTTGGGAAACCAATTATTAAGGATTTTTCACATTGGAGTGATAGAAGGCTAGTGTAGCCATAGATGGAGGAAAGATATGGAGAAGAGAATAGAGAAGAGTTTAAAGTTGGTGGGAAGTTCCTAGGGAGTTAAGGGTTTAGGGAAGAATCATCTAGTTAGGGTAGGGAAAAGAGACCCTAAAGAAGACAATTGAGGGTCTTGGAGAGAGCTTGAAGGCTCTAGGAGAGGATCTCTCCATCATGTACTTACCTTTTCCTTTGGCATCTCTCTTGGCAAGTAGTGCTTCAATGATTTCTATATTTTCATCATCAGATTCATCATCACTATCATTGTCAATCTACTTTCCTTTTGAGTTTATATCCATCATACCAAGGCTTAATTTGGATTTCAATACAAACTCAAAATTGTTAGGATTGGGAGAATATTTGTCAAAATTTTCCAACTCAAAAGTTGTAAGCCCTCCAACCAATACATCTAGAGTTATATAATTGCTGCAACTCATCTCTTGAATGTCTGAAACTCTAATTCCATAGATAGGAACTAAAGTTCTCAATATATTACTAACCAATGTTTTGTCTTCAATCTGTCTAGCAACAGCTCTAATGGCACTAACACTTTTCTTGATTTTGTCATTGTATTTTTTAATTTCTTCTCCTTCTTTCATTTTCATCTGATCAAACTGACCTCTGAGACTCTGTGCTTTGGATCTATTTACGGTGTCATCTCCTCCATGGATGTCATGTAGTTTATTCCACATATCATAGGAAGTAGGGTAGTCCTTGACTTCATCAAATTCAAAATAGTTGAGTGAATAAGCTATATCAATCATCATTATGTTATGATTCTGATGCAAGAGAATCTTGGGTCATTGGCAATCCTGCACAACCAAAAAGATATTTTTCTTTTAGTTCTTTAATTTGTTCTCTTTCACTCGGGTTTTGCTGCTCAGGCATGCATGTATCTATCACTCAGGTTTTTTTTCTCAAGCATGCTTGTGTCTATTTTCAGGCATGTTTACCGACGGTTTTTGGTTATGCTTTACTGACGAATTTCGGTTATGCTTTACCGACAGGTTTCTAATTTTTTGTAACCATCTACCCAAGACCATTATTTTGGGAGTTGGATCTTTGGCCAACTTCTTCAGTTAATTCTGATGGCTTAATCTATTTGGGATCTCTCATTAGGATCTTTGTGGACCTAAATCTGGGTCTCACTTATGGATTTGAGCATTGACCTCTTGTGGTAGACTCTTTTATATATTCTTTTGTATGTTCTTAGTTTAGGGAAATTCAGAGAGTAAGAAGGAAAATGCTTAGATATAGAGATCAAATTTCTGTGATCTCTGTTCTATGAAGATATTATTGTAATTCATTGAATATACAGGAAAAATTGGGAAGGCCTTACAGCCCAAAATGTAATAATTTTGATAAAGTTAATATAAAGGATCTCTGTGTTTTCTTTTATCACTCTATTGTTTTGGCTTCTGTAATGTGTCTACAAGATTGTTTGGTAGCTAGGAGTGCCTTATTCCCCTCCTCCTTAACCTCCTTATTTTAGGTGGTATAAGAGCATGGTGAGATCTAGTTCCTTCTTGAAACCCTAACCCTAGTTGGTATTGTTGTGGGGTAGAAGATTGTGATCTGACCTACAATTGCAGACGGAATCAAGATGGTTAGTGGGAGAGGAAATGTTGATCCAGGTCTAGCTGATATGCTTAGATAGATCACTGCTAGATTAGAAGCTATTGAGATGGCCCAACACAGAGGAAGACATCTTGATGATGTTAGTGATGATGAAAATGAAGAGGTTCAAGGTTAAGCTGCACCTACACTTGTGATGAATCGGAAAGAAGAGCGATTCCTAAGAGCCTTGACAAGTTTGAAATCCACACCTTAGTTTAATCCACCTGAGTACATTGTAAAATTGGATTCTAATGAATTAGTTGACTAGATAACAGAGATGGAAAATTATTTTGAATATGAAAATGTGGTACAGGATAAGAAGGTGAAAATTGCAAGAACAAAGCTGAAAGGTTATGCATCCCTATGGTGGGAACAACTGCAATTTGATCTGAAGAGGAAGGGTATGGACAAAATCAAGGTATGGGATAAGATGGTAAAAAAATTGAAAGGCAAGTTTCTACCTTTTGATTATTAGATTAACCCAATTAGGAGAATGCAAATTTTGAAGTAGAAAGATAAATCTATGAAAGACTATACTAAGGAATTCTATAGACTGGAGATCAGATCTGGACATGTTGAAGATGAAGTGGAAAGAGTTGCAAGATACTTGAATTGATTGAGAAGTTCCATATAAGATGAAATCGGTTTGGTCAAGATGGAAAGAATTGAGGAGGCATACCAATTTTCCCTAAAAGCTGAGGAAAAGTTGAACAAAAGATATGAGAAAAGACAAAGAGGTAGAGGTGGTATATTCCCTAGAGGAAGAGATAGATCTCATGGTGAGAAGAGTAGATCTGAACTAGACAATTCAATTTCGGACACATCTCAAGATAAAGCAAATATTGAATGGAAGGGTGGAAATTCATACCGAGGAAGAGGTAATTACTCCATAGGTGGTTATAGTAGAAAAGGATTCCAAGTTACTTGTTACAATTGTGGTGAAGAAGGATATAAATATTTTGAATGTGCACATGCAAGAAAGAAAGGTAGTAGTAGCAGAAATGCATTGGTACAAGAGGAGTCACCAAATGAAGCTAACAAGGAAGGAAATTTCATGATCCAAAGGATACTATAGAGTGAGAAGTATAAGCAAGATCCGATCAGGAAAAGTTTGTTCAAGACCAGATGTAGAGTTGCAGACAAAGTTTGGAAAGTGATTGTTGAGAGTGGAAGCTCACAGAATCTGGCATCTAAGGAAATGGTTAAAAATTTGTAGTTGGAGAAGAGGAAATATCCCAAGCCCTATCAGATCTCATTGATCAAGGATGATCATACATTAATGAGATTGAAAGAGGAATTTTTTTTGATAAATCTGAAGAAGTGTTCCTGCATGAAATAAGAGCTTATGTATTTGGGTTTTGTAATTTCAATTGATGGTTTGAAGATGGATCCAGAAAAGGTTGAAGTCATACCGAGTCAGCCTAAACCTGAAAATGTCAATGAGGTAAGATCATTTCATGGATTGGAAAGTTTTTTACAGGAAGTTCATTAGAAATTTCAGTTCTATTTGTAATGCTATGACTGAAACAATGAGAGGAGACAAAAGAGAATTCAAACAGACATGTGGAGACAATAAGAGTTTTGAAGCTTTGAATCTAAAGGTTGTTGAATTACCTGTGCTAGTATTACCTGATTTCAAAAAAGTATTTCAAGTTTAATGTGATGCAAGTGGCTATGAAATTGGAGCTCTATTAACTCAAGAAGAGTATTTGCAAAGTTTTACATTTGTGATTAAGAATAAGAGTGGAGTTTCTAACAGAGTTGCTGATGCATTAAGTAGAAGAAGGTCATTATTGACTAAAATGAGAATTGAAGTTCTTGGTTTTGATGACATGAAGAATTTGTATGAAAGTGATCCTAATTTTTCAAAGCAGTAGAGAGTGTACAGAGCACCTAATACAAATCAATCAAGTAAGTATGGATATTATTTCATTCAGGAAGATATTTTGTTCAAAGGTATTCATTTGTGTATACCAAGAGGATCAATGAGAACTAATTTGATTAAGGAGAAACATAGTAGTGGATTGGCTGGACATTTTGGTATTGATAAAACATTGAGTTTGTTGAAGGAGAGGTATTTTTGGCCTCACTTGTACAAGGATATTCAGAAATTTGTAAGAATTTGTGGAGTATGTAAAGTTGCAAAAGGAGTGATTCCAAACACAGATTTTTATACACCTATTACTCTTCCTGAGAAACCTTGGAGTGATATCAGCATGGATTTTGTTCTTGGCTTATCTAGGACAGAAAGAGGTAATGATTCCATATTTGTTGTTATGGATAGATTTTCTAAAATGAGACATTTCATACCATGTAATAAAACATTAGATGCAGTACATACAATAGACCTTTTCTTTGAAGAAATTATCAGATTGCATGGATTACCAAAGAGTATCATATCTGACCAAGATAGTAAGTTTGTTAGCTATTCTTGGAGAACACTTTGGATACTGAGTTGAAATTTAGTTCTACATTTCATCCATAGATTTATGGAAAAACAAAGGTTGTAAACCAAAGTTTGGGTAATTTGTTCAGATTCCTAGTTGGAGACACAACAGGCAATTGGGATTTGATGTTGGCACAAGCAAAATTTGTGTACAATAGTTCACTGAATAGAAGTACCAGAAGGACACATTTTGATATTTTTCATGGCACACAACCAAGAGGTATATTAGATTTGAGAGATATTGTTGGAAAAGAGAAAAGAAGTGTTGAAGCAGAGGAATTTTTAGAATTTATGAAGACATTACATGAATAAGTAAAACAAAAGCTGGAGAAAAGTAATCAGAAATGCAAAGATAGTGCAGACAGATCAAGAAGACATAAAACATTTTAAGTTGTTGATGTAGTGGTGGTTCATCTAAAGAAAGGAAGATTTCCTATTGGAACATATGGTAAACTTAAGATGAAGAAATTTGGTCCTTGCAAAATACTAAGAAGGTTTGATAGTGGAAATGCTTATGAGGTTGAATTACTTGATGACATCGATATATCACCTATATTCAATATTTCAGACTTGTATGAATATCATGAATCTGATGAATAAGTGACTCTATCAAGTGATTATCCTAAGAAACAGATAGATGAAGTTGAAAAGATTCTAAAATAGAAAATTGGTAGAAGCACAAGAGGAAAAGAATACATGGAATATCTGGTGAAGTGGAAGAATAGACCGATTGAGGATTCATCACGGATTTCTCAATCCAAGTTGGATTCATTTCAAGTTGGACCTGATAAATGATTTAGAGAATCATTTATTGTAACCCTAGGTGTCTGATGCAGGAGCATCTTGGGTCATTGGAAATCCTTCACAACCAAAAAACTATGTTTCTTTTAGTTCTTTAATTCATTCTCTGTCTCTAGGGTTCTTCTTCTCGGGCATGCTTGTATCTATCACTCAGGTTATGTTTCTCAGGCATGCTTTTCTCTATTTTTAGGCATGTTTACCGACAATTTTTTCTTATGCTTTACTCACAGATTTCGGTTATTCTTTACCGACGAGTTGCTGATTTTCAGTAACCATCTGCTCGAGACTATTATTTTGGGAGTTGGATCTTTGCCTGACTTCTTCAGTTAATTCTGACAGCTTAATTTATTTGGGATCTCTCATCGGGATCTGTGTTTATCTAAATCTGGGTCTCACTTATGGATTTGAGTGCCGACCTCTTGTGGTGGACTCCTCTATATATTCTTGTGTATGTTCTTAGTTTAGGGGATTTTGGAGAGCAGGAAGCCGAATGTTTGGATATTGAGATCAAAGGTCTATGATCTCTATGTATGAAGATCTTATTGTAATTCATTGAATATATGGATGAAACCAGGAAGCCCTTACATCATGGAATGTAATTATTTTTATCAAGTTAATATAAAGGATCTTTTGTTTTCTTCTCTCACTATGTTGTTTTCACTTCCGCATTGCATCTGCAATATGGTTTGTTAGCTAGGAGTGCCTTTGGACCCTCCTACTTACCCTCCTTGTGTTAGATTATTCATGTCCACCATCTAATCCATAGACATAGGTCTAGGTGGTTCCACATACTTGTGGTCCAAGAATTTAAAACTAGTATCTCCAATAGTAGATAAATGTAGCCTCATCAACTCCTACCATGCAGCAAAGTTGTCTAAGTTAAGCTTGGAGATCTCACTTTTCTAAGACATCTTTGATCTTTAGCTTAGGCCTATAAACCTTCCCTAAAAGCACCAAGAGCTCTGATACCAATTGTTGGAAATGAGCTGAGTAACTAAGAGGGGAGGGGTGAATAAGTTACCACAAAAACAAATCCAAGTCCCTTAGATGTCTTAATCAAACTTATCACACTTCTCGGTTAACAAAAGATATTATGTTGTTACTCAGTTAAAAAAGAAATCTTAAGATATTAAATGATTGAATTGAAAAACATAAAGGATAAATAAAATAATATGTACACAGATCACACCAATATTTACCATGGAAACCCAATTTGGGAAAACTACAATTGCAACTAGTTACTATTTTTCACTCTTCTAAAGTGAGCCCTGTTAGTAGCCAACTATGTTAAAGGTTACAAAACACACTATAAGGTGTGACCCTTTTAGATTTGGCCTTGTTAGAGGTCTTCAAACACTTCAATGTAGAAATTACACCTTGTGAGAGGATCTATAAAAAGACTATTAAGTCTAATCTATTAAGAGATTTGGATCACTGCTCACTGCTATAATTGTTAGAGAGTAACAATGAGTTTGAACTGATTGAAGAAGCTATTGTCTTTGTAGATTCAGATCTTTGATCTAGCTTTAACTGGATCCTCACTAATCAAATTTTTTTTTGCAGCTCAGTCTAGATATTCTATCCTTATTCATAATTCCCTCTTACTTTTCCTTCATTCTTCATATCAGAAACTCTACCACTCATTCAATCCAAACTTGACCATGTATATATATATATATATGATAAGCCTTGTCAAGTCGGCTTGAATACCTTTCCAAATAAAAATAAAACTTAATTCTATAGGATGAAATTAACAAATTAAACATAAAGTGTAAACTACTATTAGTCGGCTTACACTAAATACATAACTCAGTTAACACTGTAATCCTTTGATGCCCGACCGTTACTCGACTGAAACAAAATTTACTATAATTCCTGAGTTAACTCAGTTAGTACTCAAAATCACTTGGCTAATAATGGAGTCTTCTTCAATGCCCGAGAGATCTCAACATACACTGACTGTGCTTAGTTGGGTGTGGACATATGTGTAACATCATTACATTTTTGTAACATTAATGACAATACACAATTGAATAATTTTCTTCAATAGGCGGAACTCCTAACATGCCTAGTTGGTTGGATTGAAGTCTCTAAAGACACCTCCACACCTCTACAAAACAATTTTAAGGAATTTGCAGGTTAGGAGTGTTTAAGGTTTTTTAAGGGCTAATGGCTAATGAAGCAAGAATGCATCAAGTTTAAACTTGATAGAGTAAAATTTCATGATAATTGGGTTGGCTAGAGAGACTATGGGATCCTAAGAAATAAAATATCCTATAGGTGCCAATTCGTGTGGTTTAGACACCCTAAAAGTATTTCAAGAAGACTAGTAGCATGAATTAGTGAGTGATTCATCTAACCTCCCAATTAGATTGGTATAATAGCCCCCAAAAGATTTGGGATTGTTAGTGCATGTCAGATTGTGATTTTAGTGGGTCCATAATCATCGTGACTAATGTGGAATTGTCCAAGAAGGTTGATGATCAGGAAGTAGACAATAAGATATTAAGGGAAAGAATAGCTCAACTTCAACAAGCACTGAGTGAAATGCAGACAAAGACTGAGGAACTCACTGAAAAATTGGAAGGGAAAGAACCTAAGGGTAAAGAGGTTGTAGAAGAAGACAAGACCCCTAAACTTGAGCCTTTATTGCAAGACAAGCCTTTCTTGAAGGTATTGAAGGCTACGAGTAGGAAGACATTGGAGGGAATACCACTATTCAGTGCAAAGATGGAGGCAAATCTAGTCATGGACTGGATTGAAGGCATGGAAAATCACTTTGAATATGATGGAGTCACAGAATCTTACAAAGTCAAGATGGAAAAGTCAAGAATTAGAGTCTCTGCATTGACATGGTGGAAGTTCATTTAGACAGAGAGAAAAAAAAAGAAGGAAAGAAACCAAATTCAACTTGGAAAGGAATGGTTGTCAAAGTGAAGGAAGTATACATATTAGATTATTATGAAATCCAATTACACAAGAAGAGAAAGAGCTTAAGATAGAAGGATCTTGATGCCAATTCCTACACTTAATAGTTTCAAAAGCTATGCGTGAGATCAAATGTCTGTGAGGATGAAAGCTTTAAGGTGGCTAGATACCTTAATGGTTTGAAATGGAATATATAACAAGAGATGACTCTTCTCGGTTCCAAAAAAGTGCACCAATGTTATCAACTGGCCATAAAGATTGAAGAAAAGAGTAGAAGAAGGAAAGATCAAAATTCCAAGAATAGAGGAAGAGGAAGAGATCAAAGAGGATATAGAGGAGGATACAAAGGCAGAGGGAATGATCAAAGAATCTCAGGAGAGTCTAAACTTGTAGAACATGGAAATGAAACTATTCCTAGAGGAGGCCATGCAAGAGGTAGAGGAATTTAAGGGGTTTCTAATAGAGGAAGAGGAGCAGGTAGAGATAATTCCTACTTTTCTAGTATTAAATTCTATAATTATGGATAGATGGGTCATCCTCCTTATAGGTGCCTCGAGAAAGAATATTCTTCTAACAAGGAGAAGAGAATACCATATTCTCAAGAAGACACATTGAGTGTCAAGTCACAAGAGATTAGTCATATTGAGTCATAAATGGGGGATAAATTGATGTTTAGAAGGGTTCTAATCAGAAAACAAGTCAAGGAGGAGCTAAAACAAAGAAGAGAATAATTAAGAGTAAGATGCAAAATAATTGGAAAAGTAAGTAAAGATATATTGGATTTAGGGTACACTAATAACATCATATCAGATCAAGTAGTAAATTATCCTAAGTTGGAGAAGATACCCCATGCTAATCCATACAAGGTGACATGGTTGAATAAAGGGAAAAGTGTCATTGTAAATGAGTGGACATGGGTGGAATTATCCATTGGAGGATACAAAGAAAAGTTGATTTGTGATGTGTTTCCCATGGAAATATCACAGAGGAGCCATCTATGATGGGAAGGAGAACACCATCTCATTCAAGAAGGATGGTAGGACATTTATGGTGCAGGAGAAACTTAAGGTCTTATGAATATATTCAAACATTTTTGGATTGTAGGTGGTTCTATCCAACCACAAAGGTAATAAGGACCAAGGATAAAGTCCCATGTTAGTGTGGTGTGAGTGTGAAATTAGGTTCTAGAAAAGTCAACATCCGTAAAAGTTTGACCAAAATTCCAAAAATGGATTGGCATTCATAGATTTGATTTTTGAATTTTTTTTATGTCCTTTTGGAATTATTTGAGTTGATTTCTGCATGTGAGGATAAGATATTTGCAAAATTCTAAACAGTTGTAAAAGTTGCTCATGACAACTTTGCGACTTTGCAAAGTTGTCAAGACAACATTTCCTAAAAACTAGGAAAGAGATTTAATGAGATTATATTCATGATCTAAGGGTCCAAACATGTGGGAATAGAGTATATAAGCCTAGGTAAACCCTAATATAGGGGTTGGAAGTGTTAGTATACAGACTGTGTTTTGAGAAGAAAGGATTTGAACTATGTTTTGTGACAGAGCCTTCATCCAGTCATTTAATGGATTGAAAGGATTGATTTAATGCATTGAGAATTTAATTCTTGTTATGTAATTACTATGTGTAGCATTGGTTTGGTTGTTTAGTAATTTTTTTATATCATGTTGTAAATTCCTTGAGTTTCACTAGTTCAATCCCTAGTTCAGAGCAAGTCTTGTAAAAATCAATCCCACTTGAGTTCCCATGGTTGAACTTCAATGGCCACCTGGAATAAAGTAGGGGACCTTGTAAATAATCTAAATATGGTCTGTGGCATCATTGTGTGTAGGGGAGCTAATTTTTCCATCAAGCTCTAGGCGAGTGCAGAGACATTCTGGTTAGGAGCTTGTACAAAATAGTAGCATGAAAAGTTGCTAGATCCATTGTTTTGTGCCAATCAATGGTTGAAGAATGTAGGGGCATGTTTCCTTTATAATTTAATTTAAGGAGAAGAGAGGAGGAGTTTATTTGATGACCTAATCAATGCAAATAACCTAGGCTGGTTCACATTCCCTAAAAACCCAAGAAAATAGGGTTTTGCTAGAAGTCCTATGTACGGATAGGTTTAAGACCTAAAACCTAGATAATCCTTGAACCTAGGGTGGTCTTAGAAAGAATCCATAGTTATTTCAATGGGTTGTTAAGGTAAATTTTGAGGAAATTCAAGAATTGATTTTTTTGGAGGCCTAATTGGGCTTAAAAGGCTACAAGGCCTAAAATATTGAAAATTAAGAACTCGACTAGAAATATTTGAAAGAATCCATCCAACTAGATCACAATTGGTTGAAAGTGACCTAGGAATAGTAAGGATTCCTTATTGGGAGAAAATTCGCTAAATGGAGCCTATGGGTGTATAGTTGGATTGAGAAGAATAGGAGAGTGAATTGAGGTTGTGGAGAGTTATAAGGGAAGTAGATTATCATAGAATTTTCCTATGGATAGGGTAGAGAAAGGTACCCTAGGAAGACCAAAGAAAGGGTCTTAGTTATAGAAAGAGTGCTCTTGAGGTTAGAGATCCCCTTAAAAGTGGTATTAGAGTCATTGAAAGGCTTGGGAAGTGGACAGTTTATGACAGAAGGAAGTGAATCCATTTGAGAAAGCACCATGGTAACCAATGCAAAATTCGTAAGGGAATTTTTAGAGCAACAAGTCTAGAATAGACTTCTATAAGAATCTATGGAGGAGATGGAATAGAAGCTAGCAGAAGATGCAAAAAAAATGAAAGAATAGATAGGAGAAGATAAGGAGAAGGGAAAAAGTCAAGTTGAAGAGGAGGAAAAACAAGAACTAGACCCTCCATTACCTAAGGAACCTTTCCTCAAATCTCTCAAGGAATTAAGTGGCAAAGCATTAGAAGGAATTCCAGTATTCTCTGGCATAATGGATGTAGATTTAGGGATGGAATGGATTGAGGGTATGGAAAACCATTTGTAATGTGATGGTATTAGAGAGGAAAAAAAGGTGAAGATAGAAAAATCAAGGCTAAGAGGACAAGCATTAACTTGGTGGTTCAGTTCTTGTAGGAGGAAAGAGAAAGGCCAGGGAAGAATCCAATAGAAAATTGGAAAGCTATGGTGGCTAAGGTGAAGGAAAACTATCTACCAGAGTATTATGATATCCAAATACATAAAAGGAGACAGAATCTCAGACAAAAATATTTATATGTGGCATCCTACACTAAAGAATTCCAAAAGTTATGCCTTTGGTCCAGAGTGGAAGAGGTAGAAAGAATTAAATTTTCTATGTATCTCAATTTCCTTAGGTGGAACATACAAGAAGAGTTGTTCCTCTTTACCTTAATTTATATCCATGAGTGTTTCCAAATGGCCCTTAAGGTGGAAGAAAAACTGAGAAAGAAGAAAGATTCAAACCCTAGGGGTAGAGGAAGAGGTAGACATTCTAGAGGAGAGAATAGAGGTGGATCTATTTGAAGGAGCAATGACACCATAAGACAAGCAGACTCTAAGTTTGTTAAACAAGACCATGAGTCAAACAATAGAGGTGGATATGGTAGAGGAAGAGGATTTTATAGTGGTGGAAGAGGCAGATTAGGTGGGTTAGGAAGATTCTCACATTTTTCTTCAATGGAGTGTTATAATTGTCGCCAATTGGATCACCCTCCCTATAGATGTCTGGATAAGCCAACAAATTCTCAAGGTGAAAATAAGATTACATATGTGAAAGAAGAAGACATGACCAAACAATATGAGATAAGTTTGGATTTAGAGAAGGGAGAGAACCTACTTCTTAGGAGGATTTTGATCAAATAACCTACAAGGGATGAACACAAACAAAGAAGGGCTCTTTTTAGGGTCAAGTGAAAGATTCTTGGAAAAGTATGTACAGTTACAATAGACTGTGGATCTACTAATAATGTGATCTCATAGGAAGAAGTGAAAAAGCTAAAATTGACAAAGATACCTCATGTATATCCTTACAAAGTAACTTGGTTGAATAAGGGACAAAATAAATGAGTTAATGAACAAGTGTCCAGGTTGAGTTTACTATTGGAAAGTATCAAGACAAGATACTTTGTGATGTGCTACCATTGGATGCATAAAATCTATTTCTTGGTATACCATGACAGTATGATAGGGAGGTAGTCCACCATGGCAAGGAGAATAAGTACTCACTAAATATGAATGGAGTAACTTATAAGATACAGTCTTCGATAGATGAAGAAATTATGGATAAGATAGACTCTAATACTCTTCTAATGAGTGGGAAACAATTCCTAAAGGATATAAAGGAGGAATAAGGAATTGGGTATGCAATCTTGGTCAAACCAAAGGGGGAAGAGACACCTGAACAAACACCTATGCCTGTAGAAGTAAATAAATTGTTAGATCAGTTTAATGATGTCATATGTGAAGGGACATCATCTACACTACCACCAAAAAGAGAAATTAGTCACGAAATTAACTTTGTGCTAGGGGCATCGTTGCTTAACAAGTCTGCCTACAAGATGACACCACAACATAATAAAGAGATTGCAAGGTAAGTTCAAGACTTATTGGATCAAGGACTGATCTGAAAGAGTATAAGCTCATGTTTTTCCCTAGTGGTATTGGATCCTGAAATGGGAGGTAAGTGGAGAATGTGTACTGATTCTAGGGAAATAAATAGGATAACTATTGGATATAGATTTCCTATACCTAGAATAGAGGATTTAATGGATTTCTTAGGGGGTGCTAAGTACTTCTCAAAGATTGATTTAAAAAGTGGATACTATCAAATTAGAATGAAAGAGGGTGATGAATGGAATTCATCTTTTAGAACAATAAAGGGGCTATATGAATGGTTAGCAATGCCCTTTAGGATTACAAATGCACCTAGTACTTTAATGAGGGTCATGAACAAATTCCTAAAGGATTATATAGGGGTATTTGTGGTAGTCTACCTAGATGATATCATCATCTTAAAAAAAAAAAGCACATGAAGAACTTAAAACTTGTGTTGAAAAATCTACAAGAAGAGAAGCTCACCATAAATCTTCAAAAGACTGTGTCTATGAAACAAGAATTATTCTACCTAGGATTAATAGTATCCCAAGGTGACTTGAAGATGGATAAGAGTAAAGTTGAAGCCATTTTGATTTGGCCTACTCCTAAGATAGTGACTGAATTCAGAAGCTTCCATGGGTTTGTCCAATTTTATAGGAAGTTTGTTAGAAAATTTAGGGAAATTTGTGCACCATTCCTTGACACCATCAAAGGAGGAATTATGACAAAGTTTGTATGGACCAAGGAAGGCAATGAAGGGTTTGATAAATTGAAGAAAGAAGTGGTAACCCAAACAATACTAGTTTTTCCAAGTTTTGATAAGTTATTCTTGATGGAATGTGATGCTAGAAACATAGAAGTGGGTGCAATCCTAAGTCTGGAAGGAAGACTAGTAGCCTTCTTTAGTGAGAGGCTTAATGAAGCAAAGTCTTGATACTCATCATATGATCTAGAACTATATCCATTGGTGCAAGCTCTTAAGAAGTGGATGCATTACTTGTTTCCAAAAAAATTTGTGGTATACACTGATAACTAGGCCCTAAGCTACATAAATACATAGGAGAATCTTAGTTTAAGGCATATAAAGTGAATAAAGTTTCTGCAATCATACACTTTTACTATCAAGCACAAGAATGAGGTAAATAACAAGGTTGCAGATGCCCTTAGTAGAATATTACTTACCATCCAAGAGATGAAGTTGAAAAGTATAGGGGTGGAAGGATTCAAGGATTTTATGAAGGAGATGCACATTTATCAGAGATCTATAAGGTGTGAACTGATTTTGAAAATCACTTTAATAGTGAATATGCAGACTATACCTTATAGAATGGTTTATTGTTTAAAGGAAAAAAAACTATGTGTTCCAAGAGGTTCCATAGGGGAGACCCACATCCAAGAGAAGAAAAAAAGTAGCTTCAGTTGAAATTTTGGGTTAAACAAGACACTAGACCTAGTAGAGAGATTCTACTGGTGGCCTAAAATGCAGAAGGATATAAGGATGTATGTTGAGCAATGTGGAGTATGTTAGAAGGAAAAGGGGACATCATCAAATGTAGGTCTCTACCAACCATTTACCATCCCAAATAGACCATGGGAGTGCATAAGTATGGATTTCATAGTAGGACTACCTAGGACCCCAACTAGTTTGGATAGTGTGTTTGTGTTAGTGGAAAGATTTAGTAAGATGAGTCATTTTATCCCATGTAAAAGAACACATTATGCTAGTCACATTGCCCACCTTTTCTTCAAGGAGATAGTAAGGATACATGGTTTTCTAATGATCATAGTTGAAGACAGAGACGGGAAATTTATGGGGCACTTTTGGAAGACTCTCTGGAAGAGATTGGGTACTAATCTGGTTCATAGTTCTGCATATCATCCTCAAATAGATGGCCAGACAGAGGTAATCAAGACGCTTCTTGGAAAATTGTTAAGATATTTGACTAAAGAGTATGTAAAAGAATGGGAAAAAGTTATTCCATAGGAAAATTTTTCCAATTTAATGATAGCACAAACAAGACTATTGGTAAGAGTCCATTTGAAATTGTGTATGGATTACATTCAAGAGGTGTTCTTCAGCTTAGATACTTGAAAGGTTATGAGTGGATCAGTGATATATTGGAAATGAGTTGAGTAACTAAGAAGGGAGGGGTAAATTAGTTGCAACAAAAACAAATCCCAGTCCCTTAGATTTCTTAAACAAATTTCTCAATGTTACTTGGTTAACACAAAAATTCTACTGTCACTCGGTTAACATAGAAAATCATAAGATATTAACTGTGATTGTCTTTTAGTAATTATTTGCAGAAACATAAACCATAAAGAAAATGAAATGTACACATATAACACCAAGATTTAATGTGGAAACCCAATATGGGAAAAAACACCAATTGCAACTAGTCACTATTTTTCACTCTTCTTAAGTGAGCCCTGTTAGGAGCCAACCCTGTTAAAGGTTACATTAACACACTATTAGGTGTGACCTTGTTAGAGGATTTAATCACCCTGTAAAGAGTAGCCTTGTGAGAGGTCTTCAAACACTTCAATATAGAAATTTCACCTTGTGAGAGGATTAATAAAAGACTGTTAAGTCTACTCTGTTAAAATATTTTGATCACTGCTACAATTGTTAGAAAGTAATAATGGATTGACCTATTTTGATAAGAAACTATCTTTTCTAATTCAGACCTCTGTTCTAGATTAATTACTTGATCCTCACTGATCGGATAATTTTTTGCAATTCTCTGTTTTCTTTCCTCAATCTAAATCCCATCTATTTTCTCCTTCACTCTTCATGTCATACACAAACACTTACTCTCCACATACAATCTAAACTTGACCTATATATA
>MU223344.1:1024808-1056774 GCA_018584345.1 Thuja plicata | reverse complement strand
TATATATATATATCCAATACCACAATTTAATCATCCATAGCTCAACTTCAAGAATATTTTAGAAAATAATGAAACATGTTATAATGGTCGGCTAGATCTGCATGAAAAACATAATGTGGACCAAAAATATTTATTCATACGTTATCCCACATGTCATCTAAACATCCTTGAACTCAAATTATTACCACCAAAATTAATCTAATAGATCCACATAAGTATCTATTATACGTTTCCAATGTTCTTCACTATTTTACCAAAAGCTCCCATACAAATATTCATAACTCAAACAACTAACTAACTAAGAACAAATCAAAAGACCAGAACCAAAAACAACAACAACAAAAACAAAAACAACAACAACAACAACAAATTAGACACTAGGCCACCGCCAAGAACAAAGCCAGAAGCTAAAAAGAATGAGACCAATAGAGAACCTATTTTGTGGGAAAAGGACCCCAACTCAATTCTTCATTCATTTCCTTAAGCTTGTCTAGAAAGGAAGGCTTTTTAGGAGGATGAATGGAACATCAGTAACCAAGGAGGCCACATCACCTTTGAGAAATACCTACATGTTTTCCTATGTCTTTCTACATTTTCTCTTTTTTTTCTTCTTCCAAATCTAACTATAGGGAATTGGTAGACTGGGTGGTCTTATCTAACATATCCATGAGTTTCTTATTCAGTTGGGGATGGTTTAGCTTAACATTGCCCAGTGCATTGACCATTTCATTCTTCTCCTCTTTAGTTGGAATCTATTTTTTGAGATCTTGTATCTGACCCTCCATAATCTCCTAGTTGTTGAGTTTCTTAGGAAGTCATTACGAACCTCCCACATACTATCATAACCCTTCCTCTGGGTCCAATCTAAAGCTTTTTCTTCACTTCGGCCACACCCTCCAACCTGTTTATCTTCTTTTAGAAAATTTGGACTTGTAGAATGAGCCCCTTGCTTACTACATTATTCCTGTTGTAGAATACATATAGTTCATCCACCTTTCTTCCTATAGAATCTAGGTCATAATGAACCTCCTAGGTGATAGTTTTAGCCATAGTGGGAGTAGGGAATAAATGACACAAAAGGGGAATTGGTAGAAAAATTATTAGGGGTCTAGGTTGATTCTGTTCAACTAGAGGAAGAAGAATATTCAAACACCTTAATTGAATCATCCTTAGGTGGGTTTAAGAAAAGTGTTTTATGTTTAGTCCTTATGAGGGGATTAACTATAGTAGATCAAGAGGAAGGGGGAATCTTGGTAGGATCCTTAGCCGCTGAAATGAAAGGAGAAAATTGAAGGTTGTTAAGTTCTATTGTGAGGGAAGGAGAAGGGCCTACTTGCAGAGTGAGATTCAAGTGGAAGTTATAAAGGAAAAGGATGAGACCCTGGTGAAGGGAGGGCTATCCTACTTCTTAGCTTAAGAAATAGATTAATATAGGGACAAAAAAATCTAATTAATTAAATTTGACATCCCTACAAAAGTAATTTAGCATGGGGAAATAGTTGGGAATGGAATATTTTAAAGGTACCTTCTAATGTGATGAATTTTATGAGGATGAACACCACATCCTTGCATATCCCAGGAAGTCCTTACCTATTGAATTTATTCTACAAACAAGAGGCTTTCTTTCTAGGGCTAAGGCAAGTTTTGAAATCAGACTTGTAGCACACCTTAGAGTTGCAAGGAATCTCTTTACCCTCTGCAAGAAGGCATGTGACAAACTGCAAATGTTTTAGCATGGATAAAAAATGACACATCTTGAATGAAAAATTTGTCACCATTATAAGAATCAAAAAACTTATTGAGATCTCATGGTTTTAAGCCTTCATTCCATAAATATATTTGTCAACATGGCCATCCTCAATAACTTTCCAAACCTAGGGATTACTCTTCAATTTATCTTAGTTATCCAAATCAATTTGGTTAAGTTTGCTACCCATATTGTATGAAGAGAAAAATAAAGCTTTAGCAGAATAAACTAATGATAAAATGAAAATAAAAATCTTGAGCCAAAGTAGAAGAAAATGCCCAAATATTGAACCTCAATGAATATATCGACCTTTTTTGTCATCATTAACTTAATTGAGTTTATCCAATTGCACTTTGAAGTTGTCATTAGTTATCAAGAAAACATAATGGCAGTACATAACATAGTGAAAAATAAGAAAACTAGTCTAATCACCAAAGTACAGAGTTAAATGACAACACTGATAACACCCAGAGTGAACCAAGCATAGTGATTACCAAGTAGACAGACTCTACTAAGCAGTGAACATCACCAAGCTACACAAAAACTAGTATAAATGAGATACACAAACAACAATGAGCATCGAGAGACAACAATAACCGAGTGGAAGAGAGAGCACCTAAAAGTTTGCTATGGCATATCATTCTATGTAAAAAAATAGTTGACCTAGATAACAGTTTACATGATCAAGGAGGACATTAATTACTGATTTACAACATTAATTGTTTATGTCTTCTATGTGTAGATGATCAAGGTAAATTTTGTACACCATTATTATTAGTGTAAGGATGTAATTACTAAGCCCATATTAGGTCATATAATTTTATATATAAATGTATAGATGCCAAATTTAGTAATGTATGTTGATCAAGAAATGATCAAGTAGCTGCCATACCACAGACATCATAGATTAGACAAGGATTTAAGGATAGAGAGTACATTGTAGAAATTAGTTTACAGAACTAAGGCAAGCCTACCAAGTAGAATAGAGTAGAAGGTATTATCATTAAAATTAAGGTGATATATTTGTGTATGAACATAATGGATCTATATCAGCAATATTGAGATTGTAGATGTTATAGATCAAACTTATGCTACTCTATAACAATTTTAATAGATCCTAAATCTCTTGAACATAGTAGACTTAACTGTCTTATTATAAATCTCTTAAATGAGTGCATACATAGATTGTGTTGCAAAATCCCTAGAAAAGGTAGATATAATAGATCTAATTGTTACTCCTAACATGGTAAGATCAGCAGAAGTGATATTCTTTATAAAGCTTTAACTGGCTAAAATTATTTCTGCAGTAGTGAAGTTTTGTGTCTCTCATCCCCACTGCAGATTTTACCTTCTAAGAGGGGGCTTCTGCAATAAAAAAATACTAGTGTCATGAGTACTTAATTTTAGGTACATGTTACATTCATTTACATTTTATTAGTGATACTATATGTTTTGTGTATGCAATCTACTCAGTCGGTTAATACAGAATAATAGGTACAAAGAATTGGTTAAAAGTTTTTAAGGGTACCGATTCACCCCTCCCCTCTCACTACACACATCTACATTATCCCAATAATTGACCTATCAAGTCCTTTTCTCTTACTTTGAAGGTTTAATCACTAAAGAGAATAGATCTTATAATGTAAAGGTATACACTTGACAAAAATATTGAAAATTAGAAGTTACAAGTAAATATCAATTTTGAACAATTCAAGGAAGCCAAAGAGAAACTTAGGGAGATGTTGATTAAGAGAAAGGACATGGAAATTTTCTATTGTGAGATTTATTATCATGAAGAAGAGATTTATGACCCATTTGATACATCTGAATCTTAATTTGGTAGCATATTTGATGCATCTGAAGGAATCATATCAAAGCTATCTAAAAGCAATCATCAACTTACTAAACAAGTGAAAGTATTGCAGATCGGTCAAGACACACATATGGTTAAAGTGGTTGAAGTATTGAATGATGCAAAGAAAGATGAACAAGATAGAAAGATGGTTGTTGATGACAGAAGACATATGACTGAAAAGTTACATGAGAAAGAAACTAAGATATCAAGACTTACTGAACATTACTTTGAGATCGCCAATATAGTGGATGCTATGAATCATGAGGCTAATCGAGTGAATAATGAACTTTAAATAAGAATATATGATATTAGTTTTCTAAAAGAAGAAAATGAAAAACTGAGAAATTAAGTGAAGTTTTTACAACAACATATAATGAAGTGGTTAAGAGCTCTGAAGAAAATACTAAGAGAATGGATGAATTTATGAACTATCAAAGAAGACTAAACAACAATATTAGCTTAGGGAATACCAAGAAAGGATAATCATCAAATGAAGCTGAAAAAATGAATCTTTACTCAAGCCTGAATCCTAAGAACCCCTCTTGCCATCACTGTAGAAAACTAGGCCACACATTAAATGTTTGCAGAAGAAAAGAAAAATGTATTCCTAGAAACCCTCCTAAATTCAATGGTATTTTCTATAAATGTAATAAGAATGGACATCAAGCACATGAATGTATATACATGTTGAAAAAATAGCATAAGAAACCATACATGGATAAATACTATCAAAATTGCAACATGGATGGTCATACAAATCAAACATCCAGAAAGAATACAAAGCAAATATGGAAGCCTAAAGGACAATAAATGATAAATCAACCCAAAAGACAAAGCAATGCCTATGCATGGGATTATAACACTTCGAGTAGTTGCAAAACATGTGGTAAATATGGATATATAGCAGAAAATTGTATGAGACAATGGAAAACCAAGTCTAGGAATTGGTCAAACTTTGGAATGACATGTTCTTAATGTCACACAGTCGATCACTTAAGAAGAGATTGTGTAGGCCGAAGAAACACTTATGGGAATGGCAATAAAATTGAGGAAATTATAAGGATTGGAAATAAAATGTGGAGGAAAGAATCAAATGATAATGCAGGAGTAAGAAAAATAGTTAGTGACACCACATCTAATGGATTAGGTGGTTCCAGCATGTCCAACTAATCAGTACAAGCAGATATGGAAATATGTTTTGCAAATCTATATCTTACATTAGTTCCTGTATTCATTACACAAATGCCAAATTAGCATGAATAAATATTCACTATGTTATTATATTTTTTATTACTACGATGTAGTTGAGTCAGTTAATATGTATCAAGTTAGAATTGTCAGTTGGTCAAAGTATGAAAAAGACAACAGAGTTACTATCATAACCAAGTATATGGTATACTAACCGAGAAGAAAAATCATCACTGTTAACTGAGCATAATTATTAATCATTGAGTGGTTAGTGAAGAGCATTTATTAGACTGCCCTAATTTATTTACTATATATTTAGTCAATATGAACTCATTTGTTCATGACGCAATCACAAGTAAGAGAAGATTAAAGAGAGATAATTGAGAATTCTTCAAATATTTAAGCACATTTTCAAGCACACAAAGGTTAATTACTATGCATTATTCCCTCACCGAGCTATTCAAGCATATTTTACAAAAGCCCTAAAATAGAGATCATGGCATCTTCATCTCGAATAATGAAAGAAAAATTGGATAAGGATTAGAAGGTTGTTTCGGTAAAGAACTCCAACTACATAGAACCAAAATACAAGATCCATCCATAGGTTACAGCAAAACCATATGATCTAAAGGCACATTTTTGTCTATACCACTGATGGTTTTGCTTGTGGAAGATGTACGTGCATATATACACTATAAAATAAGTGGAATCAAAGACTTTGAGCTTATGGCCATATATCAATCATTATGTACTTATGGGAAGTTGAAGGAAGATAACAAACACTTAGAGGTTAAAGGGTTCACCAATGCCCTTAATTTCCCGAAGATCTTTCGCAATGAATGGATCCACATTGTTCTTAGCAGAGTACATGATGGAAAGTTCTAGTTAGATGAGACCAAGAAGATAACCATAGATGTAATTCAAACAGTAACAAGATATCCTATATCTAACAAAAACAAATCCCTAAGGCACCTACCAAGAACCAAGTTCAAAAATCTCTCATTAGCCAAGTGGGACGGTAGAGGTTTGAAGATCAACTGCATCAGTGATCTTGAACTGAGGTTTGGTGATTATGTCATTGGGTATAAGATATTCTAGTCCAAAAAACCGAATAGTGTACCATGCAGAGCTATTAACATAGCTTACAAAATTGTTAAGAAAGGTCTACAACTTGATCTTTCTGAGCTATTGCATAAGAAAATAGAAGAAAATATGAGAAACATTAGATCAGAAAAGAGAAATACATGCAAGTTAAGTTCATTACTACTTTGTATATTCTTCTAATTTTAGAATTTCTTTCCCTCAATTGGTAAATTAAAGTGGAAATCAAATAGACCAGTTACATTACGAATTGATGAGAAGATTACAAGTCTAGGGAAGAACTTTGAACCGGTTATGAATGAATATTTTACAAAGTTCAAAGCTAGGATGGAAAAGAGATCTAGAATTCCTATACAATTAGTTGAACAGTACAAAGATGATATATGTTTTGTAGTAGACACAAATACAACTTTAATCAAAGAAATAGATCTGAGGACATCATGACTACCTCTGATGGACTATGAGTTAGATTTTGATGTTGCTTCAGAGGCTATTGAGAAACTATTGAATGAGCTTGTTGACAAATATTCTATGAGATTTGATACCTATGAAGAAGCAAAGACCAGAATACAAATTAATTTATAATTTCAACATATGGGTCAGAAAAAGACCAAAATTGTCAAAACATTGAAGAGAAAACTTGCAATAATAGATAAATAATTGGATAAATCTGAAGATGAAACCAAGGTGCAAACCTCTATCTCTCAAGAAGTAGAACAAGAACATGATACATACACCACCAAGTCAGATGAAGAAATATTTAAGGCTCCTAAGGACCAAAGGAGAAAAAAACATTAAGATTGAATTTCCATCAAATACCAGCTCACAATCAATGACTAAGGATTCACCACCTTTAAAGAAAACTATAGAAAAAATAACAAGACCCTCACCGAAGTTTACATACCAAACAAGGAAGCAGAAGGGTACTACTACACTAAGAAAAAAGAGGAGATATTTATGGAACAAAGATGACAAGGATGATTCCAATGACAATCTAGATTAAGTCAAGGTTATACAAAAAAAGACATCAAAGACTATTGATGAGATTGCAAATGCAATCAAGACAACTGGACAACTAGGACATTCAAAGATACAAGCATATTCTAATCTGACTACTAAGCACAAGGATAAAATTGAAGGAGTAATTATAGGTATGATGATCAACTTCAAACAAGTTCTAGTTGAATTTTATACTTCTATTCCATCTGGATTATATGATAAAGTATCATCAAGATGGTCATATGCACTCCAAACTAAGAAACAGAGGAGAGAATAAGCTCTCACACTTATTAAAGCTGAGTGTATAGCTGAGGAAATACATGATATAATGAGAAAGTATGCCAAGCAATTTGAAAAGAAGTAAAGAACATTGAATATTTTGTAAGGAAATATGAAATAAGTGGATGTTGAGAGAACCAAAAATTTCAATAAACTACTGAATCCACCTGAGGATATCCAAGATACTGAGGAAGTAAATGATGTTTCATCTATAGAACTGAATAAAAAACCCATAAAAATTGATGATGTAGAAATAGATGATGTATTAGAAAGTATTTCGAAACTCTTGACTAATTTAGGTCACCCAGAGATCACAATACTTGATGTAACTGAGGTGATATGGATGATAAGGCCAAGGAAGATAAGTCAATTAGAGCAACCAAGACTATAGATTAGCAACACACATCACAAGTCACCTGAGGAGATCTACCTGGTCAGCTACATATTTTGTTCAAAGAAATTGAAATTGAGATTGAACCACAACACAAGCCACCTAAAAAACTAATAGATACAAATGAGGACAAGGGTGAAGATCGTGATAAAGAGACAAATCATAGTGGTGGAACAACAGAAGGTGATGAACCTAAAGATATCGCTGATGTTACAAAAGACAAAGGTGAAGCTAACATAGAGACTCCTAACAAGATATTAGATATATCAACTATAGACACAAGGTTAGCTATTGAGGCACCACACCAGGTTATCACACCGAGTACTGAGAAGGAAAAGCCAAAAACTGATCAAAAGGCTAAGTTAACATTAACTCTATCTCCTTGATCGAGTGTTCTAGGAAAGAAAAAGGAAGAAGAAGAAAGGAACAAAGGATGTAGTTACTTTAGATGAAATCATAGATATTTCAAACTCAGATCCAAGGAAACTTGATCCTGAAACATTGAAGAAATATGGTGAAATTTGCACCAAAAAAGTAGCACATGAGGAGCTAAGACGAGAAGTAAAGAGTGGAAAAGTGCTAGGAAAAGAAAAAGAGAATTTAATGGAAGTTGTACTAGATATAAAAATTGATGAATGAACCACCATACTATACCAACTTGAACTACTCACTGAGGTGATTAAAAATACAGACATTGATGCCAATCAAAAATTGGAAGAAAGAGCAGAAAAGATGATCCAATATAAAGTTACCGAGAGAATCAGTTAGGTAGTGGCAGTACATAATGTAACTCTATCTTAATTTTTAAGTGGTTTAGAAACTATTATATCTAAAGCCATTACAATTCTATAGTAGTTATGCACACTAAATCACATCACTACCGAGATTAGTGAAAAGATAAAGATCTTAAGGATAGTGCATAGATTCTATCAACCGAGAAACATGCATTACACATGCATTAAAAAAAGGTACTTCAGTGCCATTGGTTGATACAATACTTAAAGAGATAGGAAGAGACAATCAGAGAACAAGTAATCAAGCTTCAGGCAACTTTACTACCACATTTTTTCATGATGCAAAAACATGTGACATTGTTAAAGAATCTCATTGCCACTACAAAATTGTCAGTGACAGACATCATATATGATATGCATGCTCAGATAAATTTAGAGCTACCCACCCTTGATAATTTAAAGGATGAATTGGAGAAATTACTGGAAACATTCAAGAATGCCCATCCTAATATTTTTCACGAACTGTAATTTTGACTCTGTTTGTCATTATTTTCAAAAAAGGGAGAAATATATGTATATATGTATGGTCAAGAGGGATACTATAATCACATTGATTTCATATAGATATACCAAGTATAGACAAAGGGAGAGAACATGTACAAAGCGGGTGTCACTATGTATAGTATTATGTACAGTAATAATATTTTGATACTAATGCCAAAGGGGGAGAATGTTACTCCAATTGCACTTTGAATTTGTCATTAGTTATCAAGTAGACATAATGACAGTCGGTAACAGAGTCACAAACAAGACATTCACTCTAGTCACCAAAGTACAGAGTTAACCAAGAGAAATGATCACACCCAGAGTTAACCAAGCACAACAATTACCGATTAGATAGACTACACCGAGCAGTGAACATCACCAAGCTACACAAACACCAGTATAACTGAGATACAAAGACAACACTGAGTACAGAGAGACAAGAATAACCGAGTGGAATAGAAACCACCTAAAATTTTTTTATGACACATCATTGTATATGACACCTTTTTATCCAGCCTAGATAATGGTTTACATGCTCAAGGAGGACATTAATTACAAATTTACAACATTAATTGTTTATGTCTCCTATGTGTAGATGATCAAGGTAAATTTTTTACACCATTTATCTTAGGGTAAGCATGTAATTTCTAAGCCCTAATTAGGTCATATTGTTTGATGTATAACTATATAGATGTCAAATTTTATATTGTATGTTGATCAAGAAATGATCAAGTAACCACCATACTACAGACATCAGAGATCAGACAAGGATTTTAAGGACATAGACTACATTGTAGAAATCAATTTACAGAACTATGGCAAGGCTACCAAGCATAACAGAGAAGAAGGTATTATATTTCACATTAACGTGATATATTTTTGTATGAATATAATCGATCTCTATCAACAATATTGATATTTTATATATTTCAAATCAAACTTTTGTTACTCTCTAACAATTGTAATAGACCCTTAATTGCTTAACAGAGTAGACTTAACCATCGTATTTTAAATCTCTTAACCTAGTGCAGACATATATTGTGTTGCAAAATCCTCACATGAGGTAGATATAGTCAATCTAATTTTTACTCCTAATAGGATAAGATCATCTGAAGTTATCATTCTTTGTAAAGATTTAACAGTCTAACTTTATTTTTGTAGAAGTGAAGTTTTGTGGGTCTCATCCCCACCACAGTTTTTACCTTCTAAAAGGGGTTTTTTATGATACCAAAATACTAGTGTCATGAGTACTTAATTTTATGTATGTGTATTGGTTACTTTACATACATTAACATTTTAGTACTGATACTACATGTTTGGTGTATGCAATCAACTCAGTCAGTTAATAGAGAACAATGGTTACAAATAATTTGTTAAAAGTTTTTATGGGTACTGATTCAACCCCCCCCCCCCCCTCTCAGTACAGACATCTCCATTNTTCACCCCCCCCCCCCCCCTCTCAGTACAGACATCTCCATTAAACCAACAAATTGATTATGTCACTATTTCCAAGATTGGCAATATATTTTGCAATCTCCAGACACACCACCTTGGGAAGCTCCTAGGAGCCTCTCTAAGTTATTATTTTCTTAGTAAAATAAACCTAGGACACAAACCTATCAGAGGTACCATTTCCCTCTTTATATATGTGCTCACATTTGTACCCCTCCAGATAGGAAATCCAATTTTTAATATTGTCGGTGATGTCAATCATTTTCTAGCCCTATGTACTTTCACTTGTCATTATCATGATGAGATTTTTTGAATCTCTTTAAATAATAATTTTTGAATATAATCTCTTAATAGAAAACACCACCCCATGATAAGGCACAAAAAATTTAGCCACATGGTCCATATAAGAGCCAAGGTTAACAAAAAAGAAAATAATATAGCTCCTAGAATGTTTTTGATGAGACCACCCCCTCCCATCTAACCTAGATTTCCAAGGGATGAAATGTCAAAATTTAGCTTGACCCATCTAGTTTGATCAAATAAAGTTATGCCAATGTGTACAATGATGTTATTTTCCATCAATGACAACACTTGATTCATCTGAGTAGTGTCTCTTTCCAAAATAAATTTTTTATGATCTTATAGGGTCCATGCCAAAGAGGACAAAGCTTCCTATTTGGACTGTGCAATATTTCCTTCTGAATGTGAAACCACACCTTATCCATGTCTTCAAAATTATGAAAGATCCAATGCTCATCATACCACACCTCATATTTCTTATTTGTGTGTTCCAAGATTTCATGAACTTGTTACAATTGATGTATTTTGTCAATAAACCCTATTTCCTTCTATTCCTCCTTATCTACACATGGAACATAATTAGGCTAAATAATTTATATTGAAAAATTCATAGGTGCTAATGGATGATAACCAAGAAACAATTTAAATGAATTGTGACCTGTCAAACTATAAAGTGTCCTTTTGTAGCTATGTTGAACATATGGAAGATCTTCATCCTATGTGTGAGGTTATTTTGAATTATACATGCATAGAATTTGGATGATTATTTGATTTACTACCTTTTTTTTGGTCCTCTTTTTGAGGGTGAAATGCAATAAAATTTATTAGTTTTATGCTCATCTTTGCCCATAGAGAAGACAAAAACATACTAAGATGTTTACTATCCCTATATGAAATAATGATGTTTGGTGTAATGCCCCTCCAAGGAACCTAGGAGGACTGACCATCTAATATCTAAATATGAATTCAAATTTTTTTTTTCTGAACTAATATCTAAAAGAAACGATACACATATGCTCACAAAACATGAATGCAACATAACTGATATTTTCTAGCCATCATAAGTTACCTAACACTGCTAATAAAACAATATTGATTAATCTATTTACATTTAAGAGTTCCATAATGAGTTAAAAGTGTAACATATTTATAACACTTCAAAATAAATGACTACTATCTTATGAACTTTTTTCAATGAGTAGTCACCAAGATTTAATTTACCAATACAATCTATTCTTCCTAACTAACTAATGAAATTCATAACATTTGTAAACCATCTTATAAATTTGGTTTCATATAGACATTAGGGTAAATATTATCATTCATTATCGCATACCCTACCACCTAGATGTACATTGTACTAGATTTATTTGAAGGAACCGACCAAAATGTTCCTAACTAATTCTTAATATCAATCATAAGTTAACAATATGTGAATCAATTTATTGATTTACTATGACAGGTTACACTAAACCAAAAATGTGTTTTACTTATTTTCTATAAACTTTACTTAATATTTGGCATCTCATTTCTCAATTATACAACTGATTGTAATTCTATTATCATTTTATCATTTTCTATAGTTCTTCTTATCTAACAATAACATTTCACTTTGATACTAAATTCGTATTGGTCTTATGATGTTTATCTCTAGTATTATCTTGTAAAAGGTTTTGGGGTCCTTTCAAAACCTATTTTTACCTTAATCAAAAACATTTCACTTTGATATAAAAACAAGTTCATTCATTAACCAATCATTTCCTAGTATTCTGTTTTAGTCTATTATTTAAGAGAAGTTACTTATCACATCAATATAAGTTAGGTCCTTATCCACAAAAACACAAGAGAACAATTGGTGCAAGAACACCTAGGATAAATCATATCCCTATGTTTTTTGTGGCTTGTGATGATCCTAGATGGGTCATTTTATTTATTTATGACCTTAGCAGATCTTTCAAGTTTGTACCTAGTTGGATTAGACTAGGATGAATCCAACTAGATGTTTAATGTTTTGAGTGTGTTTAGTATAATTTAGCCTAAAATGGGAATTTGGGGTCAAGAAGCCTAGAATGCTTTAAATGGCTTAGATTTGTTCCTAAGAATGCCTTTATGATGGTTTTAGATCATATCATAAATATTGGAGGTCATTAACCTAAGTTCTGGGAAAAAATGTAAAAGTTGCTAAAGTGTTGCTTGACAACATTTTGCAACTTTGTAATGTTACTCTACAACATTGTCAAGTTTGATTCCATTTGATGAGTGGAAAATTTAGTTATTGTAACTGGCCTAAAAATATGGAAAATGAATATCAAACCATGATGAGGCCCATTTCCTAAGGCTAAGTGGTATAAAGAAGAATTGAATTTGTCTGATTTTGCTTTGCAACTCTACATTCAGTATACAGTAAATGTTTTTGATTTCATGTATTAGTTAATGGATTGAATTATCAAGTTTTGTGTTGGATTATTGTATCTAGGATAGTTTTAGTATGTTTTTGTTTGGTAATAATTTTCTAGGTGTTCATTTTCATAGGTTAGGAAAATATTTTGTTAGTTTAGAATCTGTTGGTGTTGTTCAAGTAGTTTTGAGGGAAAATGGCTCCCCCATAAATATCCACTGTGAATTTCATCATGGAATGGAGGAATATGGAAGGGAGCCTCTTTATAGTTTATATATAGGAGAGGATCAAGAAATTTGTTTTGATAATTTTCATGACAAGCCCTAGGCAAGATTGGAGTACCAGGCTACGAGATTGCTAATGTTTAATGGTGTTTGATTGAAGGTATACCAATGGGAGAAAGAAACCAAGAAAGGTTTTGTAAACTTAGAGGTCATAAAGACTCCTCCTACAAATGAGAAGGGTCTACCAATCCATCTAGATACTTTTCCAAACATAAATCATCTCACTTCACTTATTTAGCCCAATTAGCCCTAGTTGTCCTTAATTCAAGGAATCTATTGTAAGGACACCCTAGGACCCTACAACCTACAAATCCTTTGAGACTTGGAAAAGGGTATGAGAATCTCCACTTTTTTTGGGGTTTGTTTGGGGTTATTTTGCAAGAATTGGGAAAAACTTGTCAAATAGGGCTAGTAGAAGCATAAGGCCTTAAAGCCAAGATTCAAGATAAATTGGGACGTTTTTTGGAAAATCTATGTTACCTAGTCACCAATAGGATCATATGGATCCTAAGAAGATGTTGAGTATAATAAATATTCTTGAACACTCTTGTGGAGTTGAGAAGTGGAAAATGTACTTGGAACCATCCAAGAAGGAGTGAAAGAGTGTAGTACAAACTAGTGATAGTTGTCTCCTTGTGAAGCACAATAGTTACCTACTCTAAGAGTGGTATTGGATTAGTCCTAGACTATTGAAGTAAGCACTAAAAATTCCCTAAGAGGAAGAATAGGGTCTTGAGAAGGCCAGGAATAGTAGAGGTCCTAGTAGGCTTGTTCAAGCACACTTGGTAACATGTATAATATTGGTATTAGTTCCAATAAGATTTGGCTTCAAGTGAATGTTTCAACAAGAAGAGTCAGTAGGAGAGTCTACAATGGTGACAAATGAAGAGTTGGAAAATAAATTTGATGAGAAAGAAGAAGAGAATAGATTTCTCAGAGAAATATTGGCACAATTGGGACACAAAGTTAACCAAGTAGAAGAATAGACTAAGGAAATGAAAGATTAAGTTGAAGGAAAGAGTAAGGAGATTTCCTTAGATAAGGAGGTCCCTGAATTTGATCTTTTCTTCACTGAAGAACCATTCTTTGAAGCACTAAAGGATTTGAGTGGTAAGGCATTGGAAGGAGTTTTTATCTTCACTGGAAAGATGGAACCAGAGATAGTCCTAGATTGGATTGTAGGACTAGAAAATAAATTTGAATTGATGGGATTAATGGGAAGTAGTACTAAGAGGGTAGGGGTGAATCAGTACCTCTATAACTTTTAACTCTTTTCATAGTTCATCACTAGTAATCATTCATTACTGCATTACTGTTGTTCTTTCTTATGCATGTAGTATTATTCCATAAGCTTTAATTGTTTGCAACATTCATAGAAACATTCATGAAAGTAATAAATACATAACACAAGATGTGATATCCCAGAAAAATCTTGTTAGGAAGTAAAAACTACGGTGGGGATCACACCCACAAAACTTCACTATCTGCAGAATGGAAGGGAGCCAGTAAAGGCTTAAAATTGATCACTTATGATGATCTACCCTGTTAGGAATATTAAGCTAGAGACCGGTTAAGATCTACTCTATTAAGAACTTTAGCAACACTGATTTAAGTGTTCACTTGGTTAAGAGATTTACAATAGGACTATTAATTCCACCTTTCTTGAAATGATTTCTTATGTGTAATACACTTGTTAGAATGAGTACATATGATTGAATTGACTGTATGCAATGTACAATTTCTAAGTAAAGGTCCATTAAAGCTCTCATAATAATAATATCACCTTAAGTGACTGATTAATACCTTTCTCTTCTCATCGGTAGAATGTGTTCTTGTTCTTGAAATTGATTTGATTCCTTTTTGTTACTCTGCATGAATTCTCTTGTCTAGTCTCTAGATGCTCTCCATGGCTACAATATTCATTGAAAAAGAACTAATCTCAATAGATTAAGCATCTAATTATACAAGTATTTGACCTATCTTTGAATCATGAATTACAATGTTAACTCTTAGATCCAAGGTTTACAACTTGACCTTGATCTTTACTTTATATGTTTTAAATCAGTAAAAATGATTAAAAAAATATCAATTACATTACTTCCTCTGCACATAATGAATTTAAAAGAAAATCAAGAAGCTATAAATACAAATTTAGTGATTTATCTGACGTGGAAAGTCAGATCCACTTTTTTTAGGATGTAGCTGACTGTCAGTTCTTGGTCGTCGGGTTGAACTGAAAGTATATTGGAATTCCTTCGTTGAACTGATCGTAAGGTTCCTTTCATCTATTAGGTTCCTCTCTTTGTTGTTCTGTTAGGTTGCATCAACCCTTTTGTGATCGAATAATAGTGAATAGTGTTTGTTGGGATGCTTTGAACTTTGCAGTATCAGGTAACCTTGGCGTCGGGTAGTACTGTGCCCTATCTGTTGGTGTAGTGTAAATCGATGGTGCAGATTATGTTTTTCCTTGTGTATACTAATGGAAAAATATAATTCTTTCAATCTCCCCCTCTGACCTTAGTATCATAAACTGATATGTGCACAATACTAAAGTGTTTAGTATGTACGCCATGTCTATATCCTTGTATTGAAATGACTCCCCCTAACTATATGCATTGGTATATTATAAGTACATATGTACATATGTATACTTGCCTCCTTACTATACATTCCCTATTCTTTTCTCTTTCAGTTGTACGAATGTACATATCATTTCCCCCTTTATTTTATACTCATGACAAAAATGTACAACTTATAAGATGCCAAAAATTGTGAAAAAAATGTGTAACTTACAATGTGTCAAGAATGTGAGAATGGATTGTCTTGATGTCTTCAAGAAATTTCTCCCATTTTTCTTTTAGGAGTTCTAATGACATGTGTTATAGCTCTATTCTTGCATGAATATCATAAATGTTGTCTAGGACAGACATTTCTAGGGTGGCAATTAGTATGTTTTCCTATGTCACATGTTGTTGCAATATTGAAAGTGTCAGTAAGAGTTGAGCTTGGAGATCATTTACCTCATCTCTGTAGTTAGTTTTTGCAATTTGTATGTCCTGTCTTAATTTCTTAGCCTTTTTTTTTTCAATGTGCAATTTAATTGCCTCATCATTATTTGTGAGACTTTGTGCACTTGTCTTGAGATCAACATTAATTTGTGCTATCTTTTTGGTATACTCTTGTGAGAGTTGATTAAGTGTACACAATTTTTGTATTAAAGTAATAGCTTCTGAGATTAGTGGATCTATTGTGCTGATCAACTCAGAAAGCTCTACCTTTTTCAATGCCACTTCGTGGCATATCTTCTCAGCTAGCTTGAACTCATACTTCTGTTCAATTCTCTCTTCCATGACCTTTTCATCATTGATGTTCTGTGATGTGATTGCCTCTTTGAGAACCACTAGTTGATCAAGCATCCGGGTTTTTTGATCAACATCTACATATGGTACTATTTTTTGAAGTATCCTGCTTGCCACTTCTAGTACCTTGGCCTCCTTTGTTTCTTTCCTTAATTTGTCTTGCATTTCCTTTCTCTCATAGAGTTTTGCATATTTGGTCAATTTAGTTGGATCCAATGTCCTCAGATCACAAATTGGTATCTCAATGATTTCATCCAGAGTTACTGGATTCTTATGCTTGCCATTCTTCTTCTTTGAAACTTGTGGGAACACAGATATATGAACTGCCATTGCTAGTTCATTTTTTTTCTCTAAAGTGCTTGGTGAAGGCTTTGTAGAAGATTCTTCTTGTGTTTTCTACACAGGGTACACCTAAAGGTTTGGTGAAGACATCTCTCCATCCACCTTGGGTGTCTCTGTAGATTTTTCTTTTGTTTTCTCCTCCACATCATCATTCTTTTCCTCTTCACTCTTATCTTTCTTCTTGTCCTCCTCTACCTTTTCTATTTCTTCCTTATTTTGATGAGTAGAGTTATCTTTATGATCGTCGGTAGCAGCTTACTCTGCAGTGGTATCCTTTGTAGTATCTATAGTGTTGGTTACTTCAGCATCACCCTTGTCCTCGAGCCTGCTTGTGTCCTCTACATCAAATCCTTCATTACCCTCTAAAATATTGATTGCCTTCATTAATACAGGCATATTCCTTTGAGTGGTAGCTTGGGTTGTTTTAAAGTGGTGTCCTGCTCATTGGTTTGATCATTTAGAGAAGTGAAATCCTCATCTTTTTGCATCTTTTTTGTAGGGCCTAGTTTGGTTAAGTTCATGACTAAAGTGTCCTACAACGTCTCATCAACAACATTTATTTATTTACCATCTAATGTTTGTAAATCTTATTTCTATCCTTGATCCTTAAGTGTTATGAATATAACACCATCTTTATTTTGTGGATCTTTATTAGAGTCATAATTTGTGATGTCTTGAATGTCAAGATCATCCATTACCTTGTCCAAATCAATTTGTTCCATATCTTCACTGTTGTCGAAAGCAAGGTGCTAAGGACTTGCTTTGTCTTTCTCCTCCTCTCTATGAGGTGTGTCGATGAGAAGTAACTAATTCTTTCCACTTGTTGACTATGCTGGTAGATCTAAGAGTTGTCTCCATTTTGTTTCAGTCATTGTGTCTAGCTCTATGAACTTGTCTTCAAGTACTTTGTAAGCTCTTATCTTGGCTACAAACTTGCCTGAGTGCTTCTTCATAATCTCTTTGATTTCTTCAATCTTAGAATCGGGAGGCATTAGTTTGATAAGTACCCTCTCCCTTGCTTCTCTCTCAATTTGTGGAGATATGACCACTGTTGGGATATTCTATTACCCATCCCTTTAGGTATTTTGTTTATGAACTCAACTAGTACATATTTGTACTTGACCATTGCCCTTATTATTGCATCTTGTATCTTTCTTTGGTCCTCTGGTGTTAGTGTATCCCATTGTCTAATTATTTTGTCATGCATTGTGCCAGATGTAGCAATAGATTCAGCAGCTTCATCAATTTTTTGATTCCTATAATTCTTCTTTACTACATCAGGCTCATAATCTTTAGAGTCCTCTATGTCAACCTTAGTTCTAACCATTCTTTTTCTCCTCTTTGGGGTACGGCCTTATAGTTTGCTACATAGTTTTCTTTTATTTCAGTTGCTTCCTCTTATAGATCCTTACTTGACCTTTCTTAGGAGGTGTGGTGTCATTTTTAGTATTTTGACTCCTCATTCTCTACTTCTTTGTAGGAGGTGGACCTATGTTAGATCCAGTCTCCTCACAAACTAATTTTTGTTCATCATGCCCTTCACCGATGGTGCCCTGTTTATCGATTTCTTCTTGTTGTTCCTATTCCTCCTCTGTAATTGATAGAATCTTCATGAGATTCTTAACCATTTTATCCTTTTTGTTGATAGTCTCCTTTATTTCTCGGCCTCTTTTTATCTTAGATCTGGCTACTTCATAGATTCAAAACCTTGGATGTTTGTTGTCAATAGGCTCATTGAGCAAAGCTTCAATTGCATTTGTAGCCTGATCTATGTTGATTTCATATTCTAGTGGTGCTAACCAAGATTTTCTTGGTACAACTGGTTTAATGTGGGTGAAATCTATGTCCACCATACAACATATCTCATCCCTATGGTTTTCAACAAGTTGTTCAGGGATCCTTGTTCTTTCCATCATCTTTTCCTTGAATTCAAGGAAGTATGCACTCATGACAGATTCAAAATTGTCTCCTAGTGACTTTATTAGTTCACTGATCTATAATGTCATCGGTTTTGTAGTGTCCCAGTTTACTTTTCCTACTAAAGAAAAGTACTATTGAAAATAGAAAAAGATACACATAAAAAGTGAACTGAACATACGTGTGTTGGTCTTTGTGGACCTGATTGTGTTCATTTTTTCATCAAGTTGTTTCAATAGGATCTCACATAGATCTATCTGTATACCCTTGGTTATAATATTTTAAGCTGTGCTTACTGATGTTGCAGATATGTTGTTCAACCTTCTTGCTTGAAAGATTTTATAACCAATCACACATGCATCAAACCTCAGTTCCTTGTCAGTGATTGTGTTTACTTTCAGACCTCTGTTGTCCCATTCATCTTTTGTGAGTTTTGTGACTTCTGGCCTGGAGGGATGCTTGTGTGCCTTGGGCTTGTCATTTATTGGATAACCAGTGATAACATGAAGGAAATCCTTGGTGATTTTTTTGGGTTAATCCAAGCAAAATTTCTTGTCATGCAATCTTCTAAGTACCAAACTAATCTAGTTGGTCTTGAATTCCCTCAAGCAATATAGGGAATTAGTTATCCCTTTGACCTCTAAGGGTTTGTGCTCTTCCTTTAGGTTTCCTTTTGCATCAAAAATCTTCTTATAAGCTTCATCCATCTCTAGATCTCCTATTTTGGTGATCTTGAGGTGAATATAAGACCTAACATCTTCTATGACAAAAACCCTAGGTGGAATTTTAGAAAACGCATCAGTTTCATCGGGTTGTGATATAATCTATGGGCATATCTTATATTTGCGCTCTAAAAATGTTCTATTCTTAATCAAATTAACCACATTCTTTTTGTCACTCTTAATCTTTATGGTTCTCAATGTAGTTGCCATTGTTTTTCAAGTTTCTAGGGCTTTCTTGAAATTTAGGGCTTTCTTGAAAAATAATTATAGAGATCTTTCGGTGCCATTGGTACTTACTTCAATCTATGATAATGATGAATGTTATGTATTTTGTGTGCTTGGATCAATTTCAAGGATGCTTTTCTTTCTGCTCTTTAGTCGCTCTATTTTCACTCTTGGTTTCTCTTCAAATCGCGGGTGCAAAATGAAGTTGTCTCATTGTCTATTTATAGCCTTTTTTCCCTAAGTTTTTGTCATAAATGCTCAATGAATCATCGGGTCATGAAGAAAAAGTTCATTAGGAAGACTTTTAAATTCATCGTCGGTGTTGACATGATGCTCGGGACTGCTGTTAACAATTTTTCTTGTACCAACGAATATTGGGTTACATTGGTAACTTGACCATTTTATGTGTTGACCGACAATTTTTGGTCTGTGTAAACAACTCATCCATTATGTTCACCGCTGATTTTTGGTATGTGTATACCGACGGGGTTGTTTTCTTAGAATTCAAACAAGTAACTTAATATGCATCTTTATTATGCAGATTTTGACTATCTATCAATTTGTATAATGGAACGAATGTAAAATATGAGTTGGTGTAGTGCAGTTCCATACTTACTTGTTTAGCTCAAGTAGGGGTGGTGATGTCACCACATCCATTGGATGGGGTGTCACCATTTTTATTTCTTGGTCTAGCTTCATCATTGCTTGAAGCTTTTCTCCACATTTTGTCTCTAGCCCTCCAGATATCTTCAATGTTGTTTTCATTGGGATATGTGCTTGTTTCTGTCATTCGGTCTTTACAATCCTTTTTGAGGTGACAAAATTTTTTATAGTGTAAGCATGTCATTCCAAGATTTGACCAGCCTCTAGACCTTTTGGTTCATGCTCTAATGCAGTTTACAGCAATGTGACCATATCTACCACATGTTGTACAATTTTTCCATGTATTGTAGTCCCATACATATTGGTTACTGATTCTCTTTGGTTGATAGGGAGTTTCTTGACCTTTTGGCTTCGTTGCTTGCCTTTTCTTTTTCCAGCATTCAATATTTGTCTGCACATTTATTTTTCATGTAGGGCACTATTTGTCCATGTAGGTTTCCTTCTTTGGTTGTTCTATCTTAGACTTACATTCATATGCTTTATGTCCTTTCTTGTTATATTTATAACAAAATCCTATGAATGAAGATGTAGATTTAGGAATACTTTTCATTTTTCCTCAGCATACATTTGATGTTTGGCCTTACTTTCCACAGTTCTTGCATTCCATTTTTCTTGGTCTTGGATTTTCATAGACATTCTTTGGATTTTCTTGATTTGATGATTCTCCATTTTTTGTAAATTCTAAATCATTGTTGTTCTTGACTCTTCGTTGTCCTCCAAGTAAATCATCCATTCTTTTATTTCTCTCTTTAGCCTTTCTAATAACTTCATTATGTTGTTGCTGAATTCTAACCTCATGCTTTAGTTTTTCATTTTCTTCTCTTAGTTCACTGATAATTTGTATTATTTCAATGAGTTCAAGATTCATTTTTTTTGTTTCTTGACTCATAAGAATAATTTGATTTGTGAGATCATGGTGGTGCTTAACATGTCTTTGAATTTCCAACTCCTTTTCTTGTAGTTTCTCTGTAATATTTCTCCTGTCATCAGTGGCTAGTGTTCTTTCTATTTTATCTTGTCAATTAGAACTCATCACATCAATCATTCTCTCCATCTGGGTCTCTTGACTGATTTGAAACATCTTTATTTTCTCTGTCAGATGTTGATTGATCTCCTTTAGAATTGTGATATTCTCTTCTGATGTGTCTAATGTATTACTTGCATTGGATCCTAAAGATTCAAAGAAATCTGGAATCTCTTCGTCTTGATAATATTTTTCATTTCTCTGAGTTTCCATACCTTTCCTCTCATCCAACGGCTCTCTCATCTTGATTCTATCTTCTTTATACTATTCATAGAACATCTGTATCTCAAGATTTTTATTCTCAATATTCTTATCAAGTTTGTACGTCTCCATTGTATGATCTTATCTCTTAAGCCTTTAATATTTTCCTTGAATATACTCATCTCTGATACCAATTGTTGGGATTAATGGGAAGTAGTACTGAGAGGGGAGGGGTGAATAAGTACCTCTAAAAATTTTAACTGTTTTCACAATTCATCATTAGTAATCATTCATTACTGCATTACCGACCATTACTATTTTCTTTCTTATGCATGTAGTATTATTCCATAATCTTTAATTGTTTGCAAGATTCATAGAAACATTCATGAAAGTAATAAACACATAACACAAGATATGATATAACAGAAAACACATGTTAGGAAGTAAAAACTATGGTGGGGATGGCACCCACAAAAATTCACTATCTACAGAATGGAAGGGAGCCAATAAAGGCTTATAATTGATCACTTTTGATGATCTTCCCTATTAGGAGTATTAAGATGGAGATCAGTTAAGATATACTCTATTAAGAGCTTTAGCAACATTGATTTAAGTGTGCATTTGGTTAAGAGAATTACAATACGACTCTTAAGTCCACCTTTCTTGAAAGGATTTCTCATGTGTACTACACTTGTTAGAATGAGGACATATGATTGACCTGACTGTATGCAATCTAAAATTTCTGATCATAGATCCATTAAAGCTCTCATAATAATAATATCACCTTAAGTGACTGATTAATACCTTTCTCTTCTCGTCGATAGCCTGTGTTCTTGTTCTTGAAACTGATTTGATTCTTTTTTGTTCCTCTACATGAATTCTCTTGTCTGGTCTCTAGATGCTTTCCATGGCTACAATATTCATTGAAAAACAACTATTCTCAATAGATTGAGAATCTATTTATAGAAGTATTTGACCTATCTTTGATTCACACATTACAATGTTAACTCTTAGATCCAAGGTTTACAACTTGACCTTGATCTTTAGTTTGCATGTTTTAAATCAGTAAAACTAATTAAAACAATAATAAATAAATTTATTCCTCTGTAAATAATAGATTTAAAAGAAAATAAATAAGGTATAAATAAAACTCTTGTGATTTATCCAACGTGGAAAGTCAGATCCACTTTTCGCAGGATGTAGCTGACTGTCGGTTCTTGGTCGTCAGGTTGAACTGAAATCCTGTCAGCATTCCTCCATTGAACTAATCATCAGGTTCCCTTCATCTATTAGATTCCTCTCTTTGTTGTTTCATCAGGTTGCATTAACCTTTTTTTATTGGATAACACTGAATAGTGTTTGTCGGGATGCTTTGAACTTTGCAATATCACGTAACCTTGGTGTCGGGTAGTACTGTGCCCTGTCTGTTGGTATAGTGTAAACTGATGGTGCAGATCATGATTTTTCCTTGTTTATACTAATGGAAAAATATAATTCCTTCAATCTCCCCCTTTGACATTAGTATAAAAAACTGATATGTGCAAAATACTAAAGTGTTTAGTATGTACGCCATGTCCATATAATTGTCATTATATGACTCCCACTAATTGTATGCATAAGTATAGTATAAGTATATATGTACATATTTATACTTGCCTCTTTACTATACATTCCCTATTCTTTTCTCTTTCAGTTGTATGTTTGTACATATCATTTCCTCTTTTCATTTTCCCCTTTTTACTAACTGAACTATACATATCATTTCCCCCTTTATTTGATACTCATGACAAAAATGTACAACTTATAAGATGACAAAAATTGTGAAAAAAATGTGTAACTTACAATTTGTTAAGAATATGAGAATGGGTTGTCTTGATGTCTTTGAGCAATTTCTCCCATTTTCATTTTAGGAGTTCTAGTGCCATATGTTCTAGCTCTAGTCTTGCATGCATATCATAAATGTTGTCTAGGACAAACACTTCTGGGGTGAAAATTAGTATGTTTTCCTCCATCACATGTTGTTTAAGTATTGAAAGTGTTGGTAAGAGATGAGCTTGGAGCTCATTTACCTCATCTCTGTGCTTAGTTTTTGCAATTTGTATGCCCTGTCTTGATTTCTGAGCCTATTTGATTTGCTCAATGTGCAATTTAATTGCCTCTTCATTATTTGTGAGACTTTGTGCACTTGTCTTGACATTAGCATCAATTTGTGGTATCTTTTTGGTTTACTCTTGTGATAGTTGATCAAGTGTACACAATTTATGTATTAAAGTAATAGCTTATGAGATTATTGGATCTATTGTGCTGATCAATTCAAAAAGCTTTACCTTTTTCAATACCACTTCCTGACTTATCTTCTGAGCTAGCTTGAACTCATTCTTTTGTTCAAGTCTCTCTTCCATGACCTTTTCAGCATCAATTTTCTATAATGTGATATTAAAAACATGGAAAATGAATATTAAACCATGACGAGGCCCATTTCCTAAGCCTAAGTGGTATAAAGAAGAATTGAATTTGTCTGATTTTTCTCTGCAACTCTGTGCTCAGTATACAATGAATGTTTTTGATTTCATGTATTAGTTAATGGATTGAATCATCAAGGTTTGTGTTGGATTATTGTAGTTAGGATATTTTGAGTATGTTTTTTTTTGGTAACAAGTTTCTAGGTGCTCATTTTCATAGGTTAGAAAAATATATTGTTAGTTTAGAACCTCCTGGTGTTGTTCAGGCAGTTTTGAGGGAAAATAGATACCCCATAAATATTCAACGTTAATTGAATCATGCAATGGAGGAATATAGAAGAGGAGCCTCTTTATAGTTTATATATAGAAGGAGAGGATCATGAAAGTTGTTTATCTAATTTTCATGGAAAGCCCTAGGCGAGATTGGAATACTCAGCTATGAGATTGCTAATGTTTAATGGTGTTTGATTGAAGGTATACCAATAGGAAAAAGAAACCAAGAAAGGTTTTGTAAACATAGAGGTCATAAAGACCCCTCCTAGGAATGAGAATTCTCTACCAATCCATCTAGATAATTTTCCAAGCATAAATCATCTCACTTCACTTATTTATCCCAATTAGCACTAGTTGTCCTTAATTCTAGGAACCTATTCTAAGGACACCCTAGGATCCTACGACCTACAAAATCCTTTGAGTCTTAGAAAAGGGTATGAAAATCTCAACTTTTTTTGGGGTTGTTTGGGGTTATTATGCAAGAATTGGGAAAAAACTTGTCAAATAGGGCTAGTAGAAGCATTAGGCCTTAAAGCCAAGATTGAAGATAAATTGGGTGGTTTTTTAGAAAATCTATATTACCCAGTCACTAATAGGATCATCTAGAGCCTAAGAAGAATTTGAGTATAAGAAATATCCTTGAAGACACTTGTGGAGTTGAGAAGTGGAAAATGTACTTGGAACCATCAAAGAAGGATTGAAAGAGTGTAGTACAAACTGGTGATAGTTGTCTCCTTATGAAGCATAATAGTTACCTACTCTATGAGTGGTATTGGATTAGTCCTAGACTAGTGAAGTAAGCACTAAAAATGCTCTAAGAGGAAGAATAGGGTCTTGAGAAGGTAAGGAATAGTAGAGATTTGATGTGGACATAATTCTTGTTGCTACTATAGAACTAGCTTGGCTCTGTTCCGAGATATTTCTCATAGATATGTTAGGGTGTTCACAACCCTAAACTGAGGTAAGTCACTCTCAACTTTACCTCCTCTTCAAGAATCAGTCCCCATCAAAATTCTTTTCATCTTCTTCTTGCTGAACCTACACAAATAGATTCATTCTACTTTCTTATTCAATGTTTTATGAACATTGCTTTCATTTTCTTCCCTAGCCAAACTATTACCAAGCTCTCCTAGGGTAAGATCTCCAAACTCTTTGTCATTTCTTCTCTTATAGAAAATAGAAATAAAACTATGTACAAGGGCTCCTCTTGAGTTCCATTCCAACACATGATTCTCACCATGGATTCAGGAATCTCGAGGGGCCATTCCTGTTTACAACCCATAATAGGTGATGAACTAATAACTTGCAAAATAGAAAATAAAGTAACTATTCTACTTGCATGCAAAAGGAGCCACAAAGAAACTTGATATCCACTAAACACACAGTCTGTAACTTCTCATTATTATAAACAAAACAAAATAGTAAAATACTCTACAAATATCTAACTTTCCTGTAACTTCTCCTCTTATTCAATCACTACTCTCTAGATCTCTAAAATCAAGGCTTGGGATGTTATTAATAATCATCCTCTCATTGGAAAAAACCCTAACTACCCACATATTTGCAAGAATCTCTTCAGGAACTATTATAACTGATCATACTATCCATAAAACACAAGATCCACTTTTCACAGGCTGTTACGACTGACTTTGCCAAGCAACAGTAATGTAAATCCAGCTACAGTGTTGGTCGAGCTGCTAGGCACCAGTGTTGGCTGAGCTAGTAGGAACTAGTGTTGGATGAGCTTCTAAGCACCAGTATTGGCCAAGTTTCTAGGCACCAGTGTTGGCCAAGCTACTAGGCACCAATGTTGGCTGAGCTGTAGTGTTGCTAAGTAGCTCATCCAAAGTTTGTGGTGCCTGGTTTGGATTTTGAGAGGCTTACAATTACCTCACACAGACAACAAAAGAAACCAACTAAGAAACCTATCTAGACATGGATTGATTTATTCATATCCATCTTAGCGAAAAACAAATGACCTTTTAAGGTCCACATAAACTCTCCCGACTTGGCTAGAGTCAGTTAATGCCAAAAATAAAGAGCTAGGGTTTTGAGTTAGGTGTGCTCCTGCACCATACTCCCCTAGACAAAATAAAGGTTAATCCATCCTTGAATTGAGCATGTTTGGATCAATTCCCAACCTCTTGAAGTCTATTTCTCTGATCCAAGTAGCATCAACCTCTTCTTTTCCATGACATTTGACAAGGTGCTCCATTTAGTTTGTGCTCCTAGTATTCTTGTGGACCCTTGAGTCTACTATGTTTTTAGCTATCATAGATGGAGTAGGGGTTAATTTCAGATGTTTTACCTCTTGTATAACCTCTTGAAGGTTTTTATTAGCATCTTGAATTGGTCCTTTGTATGCTATCAAATCTACAATGTTGAAAACCAATGGCAGCCCCGTGTCTTCAGGAAGCTCCACCTTGTATGCATTGTTTCCATACTTTGAAAGTATCTTACATGAACCTAGCCTCTTCATCTGTAGCTTGTGAGGAACACCTTTTTGCATCCTATGTCTATTCAACTATACCATGACCAAATCTCCAACTTGAAACTGAACATCCCTTTTCCTTTCATCCGCCTTCTGCTTGCTGTGAGTTGTACTGTCCACTAATGTCTTCTTCATAGCATCATGGACTTCTTTCATGGATTGAGAAATATATTTAGCATAACCACTCTTCTCTACATTGTTTCCAAGATTCGTGAGTTCACATATACCCCAGGGATGAATCCCATATACTATTGCAAAAGGGATTTTTCCAGTGGATATGTTGACTGTATCATTATAGGAAAACTTTTCCTGTGTAAGTAACAGATCCAATGACTATCCATATTATTTTTTTAGACATCTCAAAATATTTCTCAAACTTTGGTTCACCACTTTAGTCAGAATATTGGTTTGTGGGTGATATGTCGAGCTAAAGGAGAGATTCGTACCAAGATTCTACCATAAGGTCTTCTAGAAATGACTCATAAACTTAGAGTCTCGGTCTAATACAATACTAAAAGGTAATCCATGTATCCTCACTAATTATTTTAAGAAAAGATGTGATATATGACATGCATCATGTGTGGTCTTATATGGCACAAAGTGAGCCATCTTGCTGAATCTATCCACAATCACAAAAATACTATCTATTCCTACCTTGGTCTTAGGAAGTCCAACCACAAAATCCATGCTGACACACTTCCAAGGCTAGTTTGGGATTGGAAGTGGTTGATATAATCTTGCATTTGATGAAGTACCCTTGGCCTTTTGAAAAGCTATGCAAGTCTCCACATACTTCTGAACATCTCTACTCATTCTTGGGCAATAGTAGTACCACTGCACCAATTCTAAGATTTTATGCACCCCAAAATGTCCGCTCATTGAACCATTATGTTTCTCTTGTAATTAGTTTTCCCTTGTTGAACCTTTTGGTACAAAGATTTTTCCTCCTTTAAATATAAGACCTTCTTGTAGGGTGAAATCAGAATACTCACTATGAAAGTGATTTTGAAAATCTTGACATACCTTGTATGCTGCTGAAAAATCTTCATCTGCTGAATACAGATCCTTGAAGTTGTCTATGCCAATGCTTCTTAACTAAATTTATTGCACCATGAGAAACCTTCTACTCAATGCATCTTCTACCTTGTTTTGTACTCCCTTCTTGTGCTTGATGGTGAAGGTGTAGGATTGAATGTACTCTACCCATTTCATATGCTTATGGCTTAGTTTGTCTTGAATTCAGAAAAATTAAAGCCTGATTGTCAGTAAAGACTACAAATTATTTGGGAAGGAGATAATGTCTCCATTTCCTTAGTGCTTTTACTAATGCATACATCTCCAAATCATATGAGGAATACTTCCTCTTAGCATCATTCAATTTTTTTCTTTGAAAAGCTACTGGTTTTACCACTTGACTCAAACCTCCACCTATGGCAACATTTCATGCATCACATTCCATGGTGAACAACTTATAAAAGTTGGGAAGAGTAAGATATTTTGAGTTTCTATTCTTTTAATCAAATCCTCGAATCCTTTATCAACCTTCTCATTCCATTGGAACTTTTCTTTCATACTCCTATTATAGTATCTTAAATAGGTGCACAAATTTCACTAAACTGCCTGATGAACTTCCTGTAGAACTGTGCTAATCCATGGAAGCTTCTTACTTCTATGGCTGAATTTTGTGTAGGCCAATTCAAAATTGATTCCCCCTTGCTGATATCCATCTTCAAGTTACCTTCTAAGATATCAAAACCCAAGTATACAAGTTCTTGTTTCATAAACTCACTCTTCTCCAAGTTGATTGCCAACTTCTCTTCATGCAATCTTTACATCACCATTTGCAGATGTCTGAGATGATCCTCCTTGGTTTTTATGATAACTAAAATGTCATCAAAGTACACTACAACCCATTTTATAATGAAGTCTTTCAATACCTCATTCATTAATCTCATAAATGTGCTTAGGGCATTTGATAATCCAAAAGGCATAACAAGCCACTCATAGAGTACCTCAGTAGTCTTAAAGGTAGTCTTCCACTCATATCCACCTTTGATTCTTATTTGATGATAACCACTCTTAAGCTCTATCTTGGATTAATACTTAGCTCCTCCTAAGAAATCCATCAAATCCTCTATCATAGGGATTCTGAATCTATACCAAATAGTGATCCTATTTATGGCCCTGGAATCTGTACATAACCTCCAAGTACCATTCTTCTTTGGGTCTAGAAATGTGGGATCAACACATGGACTTGTGCTCCTTGTAATCAGTCCTTGATCAAGCAACTCTTGAATTTTTTTGGCTATCTCTGCATTTTGTTGTGGAGTCATTTTTTAGGCAGCTTTATTGGGAACTGAGGCTCCTGGGATGAATTCAATCTGATGGCTAATGGATCTCTCAAGTGGTAGACTAGCTGGTTGGCCATCACTAATGATGTCTTGGTATTGACTCAACAACTCTTTCATTTCTAAGGGTAACTCTTCCTTCTTATCCCCTTTATCAGTCTTTGTCTTTAGAACCAAAGCAAAGCCTACTCCATCTTCTTCCTCCAATGTTTGTAAGAACTCCTTCTCACCTACTAACAATATGTTAGGACCCTCTTTCTTTACTTCTCCTTCTTCCAATACTGACTGAATCTTGAAAATTACTCCATCTTTCTTAAATGAATATGAGTTCTTAGCTCCATCATGTACTGCAGCTATATCAAACTGCCAAGGTCTACCCAATAATAGATGACAAGCATCCATGGTATATCACACAATACTTGGTCCTTATATCTCCATATGGAAAATTCTACCCAAGCTTGTCCATTAACTAATACATGGTGATCTTTATTTAGCCAAGTAACCCTATAAGGATTAGTATGAGGAATTCTCTTCAACATTAAATTTTCAATACTTCTAAAGAAACAATGTTATTAGTAGAGCCTAAATCTATGATAACTTTAGAGACCTTACCGAGTACCTTGCATTTGATGCAAAATAAAGATCTTCTTTGTCTTGTGTCTTCTTTGTTGGGTTCTTAGAGGAGTGCTCTGTGAATCATTATATTCTCTCCATTCTCATAATCTAGTGCAACTTTTGTTGTCTTGTTGCTAGAAGACTCTTCTTTCACATAGTGAACTCTCCTTTCTCCTCCTTGTGATTTAGAACTCTTCTTAGGACACCAATATGCTAGATGTCCAAATTGTTGACAGTTGTAACACTTCATTGAAGAGAAGTAAGATCATCTTCCTTGGTTATTAGTTCTTCCTATTGAACTACTACTTGAACCTCTTCCACAGTTATAAACACTTCTTGTATTACTTGATTCTCCTTGATTCTCAGTGATTTTGGACTTACTTTGATTTCTTCCTCCATATCCTCCTCTATGACCTCTGTTGTCTCTTCCTCTTCCTCTGCTATTTGAATCTTGCTTCTTCTTGAAATTTTCATCCACTTTGAGGGATAGCTGGTAATATTGGTGTACAGTCTTAGGGTTTAAGAGACTAATTTCCTCTTGGATACTCCACTTGAGACCATTCAGGTACCTATCCACTTTTAGACTTTCTTCTTCCATCACATTCCACCTTAAGCATAGCTTATGAAACTCTTCTATGTAGGAACTAACTTCTAAATCTTTTTTTCTCAGATTCTGTCTCCTTTTGTGCAACTACACTTCATAATCATCAGGAAGCTAAGTTTCCTTCATCTTGGCCACCATACCTTTCCAACTAGTGATGGGGTTCTTTCCTTCTTTCATCCTCTCATCTTGGAAAAAATTCCACCAAGTGAGAGCAATTCCTCTCCACCTTGTTTTGGCTATTCTTACTTTCTAAGCTTCGGTCACAATATCACAGTTAAAATGATTTTGAAAACCTTCTATCCATTTCATGATTAACTCTAGTTCCATCTTGCCACTAAATAGAGGCACACCTTCTAAGGACTTACCACTCATTTCCTTAAATTCTTTCAAGAGTGGCTCTTCTTAAAGCCTAGGGTTTGGCTCTGGTATAATATCTTCCTCGGCCACTGGTTTATCCTTTCAATTAGCTTCTCTCATCCATTGACTAACTGCTATAGTCCTAAGCTACACTTCTTCCAACTTAGTCATCATTTCAGCTAATTGTTCCTTTAGGATTATATTCTCCTCACTTTTCTCTTCCACATCTTTTGCAAGTTCCACGTTGGTCACCATCTTGAATGAGTCGATAGAAGTTCCTACAGATAACATCCAAAGAACACATGCCCAAATATTTTAGGGCTCTAATACCAATCTAATCTTGACAAAAGTCTTGTTGCTACTACAGAACTAGCTTGGCTCTGTTCTGAGATCTTTCTCCTAGATCTCTTAGGGTGTTCACAACCCTAAACTAAGGTAAGTCACTCTCAACTTTACCTCCTCTTCAAGACTCAGTCCCCATTGAAATTCTTTTCATCTTCTTCTTATTGAACCTACACAAATAGATTCATTCTACTCACTTATTCAATGTTTTCTGAACATTGCTTTCATTCTCTTCCCTATCTAGACTATTACCAAGCTCACCTATGGTAAGATCTCTAGACTCTTTGCTGTTGCTTCTCCTATAGAAAAGAAAAAGGAAAATTGATGAAGGGTGTTCCCCTTAATACCACAAACACATAACAGAAACAGAGAAGCAACAACAATTTTCAAGAACAGAAAATGGGCTTCGTATTATCTCCACAAATGTGGAATTACAAACTTTCAGGATTACAATATGCAAAGCCACATGGGCATTCCCCTTACAATATTCTGTAGAACAAAGCCTCGAATTATTACCAGATCTACCCAGAACTGTCCCGAACTGCCTAAGACAACACTATGGGCCTTCTTTATATAGGCAATTTCCACCGCCTGAGAAGGTTCCAGAAATTTAGCCCTTTGGGCCGACCAAACTTAGAATTATTTTATTTTTTTCAATTTAGTACATCAAAGTTGGCTCAAAATAACTTTTGAAACCCGAAAATTTTGAAGGAAAATTATTTTCTGCTATTTCAGGTGGCCCAACTT
>MU223344.1:1008821-1020331 GCA_018584345.1 Thuja plicata | reverse complement strand
AAGATTCATTCCTCTGTGAATCTCTTCTTGCAATGCTCGCACTTGTCTCTGGAGCTCTCTAACCTCAGGTGTCACAACACCAGCTCTTCCACCACGTTCCCTTCGTGGAGGCATTCTCGCGATGCGCACTGAAACCCTAACCACAGTCCTGGTGCAAACTACCTCACAGTCGGCAATCTGTTTACACACTCAGGAACTCCTGCTCTGATACCACTTGATGAAGGGTGCTCCCCTTAATACCACAAACACATAATAGAAACAGAGAAGCAACAACAATTTGCAAGAACAGAAAATAGGCTTCTTATTATCTCCACAAATGTGGAATTACAAACTTTCACAATTACAATATGCAAAGCCACATGGGCATTCCCCTTACAATATTCTGTAGGACAAAGCCTCGAATTATTACCCAGATCTACCCAGAACTATCCTGAACTGCCTAAGACAACACTACGAGCCTTCTTTATATAGGCAATTTCCACCACCCAAGAAGGTTCCAGAAATTTAGCCCTTAGGGCCGACCAAACTTAGAATTATTTTATTTTTTTCAATTTAGTACATCAAAGTCGGCTCAGAATAACTTTTGAAACCCGAGAATTTTGAAGGAAAATTGTTTTCTGCTATTTCAGGTGGCCAAACTTCCGGAGACCATAAGTCATCACCATTTGACCCGATTGACTATTATAACCCCATTTCGGAAAGGCCACAAAGTGCTCTACAACGCATAAATATGCAAGCATTATATAGCCCAAGTTTTGACCTCGTCCGGGGCCTCTAAAGCCTTCAAAACTGAGCCCGAAGTTTCTGTACCCTGTTTTCAATACCGAAAATTTTTAATATCTTCAAAACCAGACTCGATCTAGCCATGAAACTTTACTGGCAAGCTAATATGACTGAGATGAACCTCCACATGGAAAATTAGAACATTCCGAGATCGTATGACCAACTTACTAAAAATAGCAAGTTTCCATAAATAGCAGCTCTGCACAAGGTAGCCCTTATTGAAAAGAAAACAAAAATATTTTTGGGTGATGCAAGAGTGCCCTTACACCCAGGATGCTCCTACATAAAAAATATTTACAAGGGCTCCTCTCGAGTTCCATTCCAAAACATAATTCTCACCATGGATTCAAGAATCTCAAGGGGCCATTACTATTTACAACCCATAATGGGTGAAGAAAAAATAACTTGTAAAATAGAAAATAAAGTAACTAATCTACTTCCATGCAAAAGGGACCACAAAGAAACTTGATATCCATTAAACACACAATATGCAACTTCTCATTACTGGAAACAAAACAAAACAATACAATAATATCTTATGTGGAGAAAAGTCTTGTTTCTACTACAGAACTAGCTTGGCTCTCTTTTGAGATCTTTCTCCTAGATCTCTTAGGGTGTTCACAACCCTAAACTATGGTAATTCACTCTCAAATTTAACTCCTCTTCAAGAATCATTCCCCATCGAAATGCTTTTCAACTTCTTCTTTCTGAACCTACACAAATAGATTCATTCTACTCGCTTATTAAATTTTTTCTGAACATTGCTTTCATTCTCTTCCCTAGCCGGACTTTTACCAAGCTCACCTAGGGCAAGATCTCTAGACTCTTTGTTGTTGCTTCTCCTACAAAAAACAAAAAATAAACTATGTACAAGGGATCCTCTCGAGTTCCATTCCAACACATGATTCTCACCATGGTTTCAAGAATCTCGAGGGGCCATTACTATTTACAACCCAGAATAGCTGAAGAACTAATAACTTGCAAAATAGAAAATAAAGTAACTAATCTACTTGCATGAAAAAGGAACCACAAATAAACTTGATATCCACTAAACACACAGTCTACAAATTCTCATTCTTGGAAACAAAACAAAACAGTACAATAATCTGCAATCTCTAACTTTCCTGTAGCTTCTCCTCTTCTTCAATCTCTACTCTCTAGATCTCTAAAACAAAGGCTTGGGATTTATTAATAATCATCCTCTCACTAGAAACAACCCTAAATACCCAAATATTTGCAAGCATTCTCTTTAGGAACCGTTACAACTGACCATACTTTCCACAAAAGACAAGATCTGCTTTTCACGGGCCATTATGACTGAATCTGTTGAGCAACAGTAACGTAAACCCAAATCCAATGTTGGTCAAGATGCTAGGCACCAGTGTTGGCCGAGCTACTAGGAACCAGTGTTGGCTGAGCTACAGTGTTGCTAAGCAGCTTATCCAAAGTTCCTGATGCCTTGGTTTGACTTGCATAGGCATACAACTTCCTCACACACACAACAAAAGAAACCAACAAAGAAATCTATCTAGACATGGTTTGATCTAGTCATATCCATCCTAGGGAAAAACAAATGACTTTTTAAGGTCCACACAAAGTCTCTTGACTTAGATAGAGTCAGTTAATGCCAGAAATAAAGATCTCGGGTTTGAGTTAGGTGTGCTCCTGCACCAAGGTCCTAGTAGGCTTGTGCAAGAACACTTGGTAACATGTATCAGATTGGTATCAGAGTGAATAAGATTTGACTTGTAGTGAATGTTTCAACCATGAAAGTCAGTAGGAGAGTCTACAATGGTGACAAATACAAATTTGGAAAATAAATTTGATGAGCAAGAAGAAGAGAATAGATTGCTCAGAGAAATATTTGCATAATTGGGACACAAAGTTTACCAAGTAGAAGAATAGACTGAAGAAATTAAAAATAAAGTTGAAGGAAAGAGTAAGGAGGTTGCCTTAGATAAGGAGGTCCCTGAAGTTTACCCTGTCTTCACTAAAGAACCATTCTTTAAATTACTAAACATTTTGAGTGGTAAGGCATTTGAAGATTTTTTATCTTCACTAGAAAGATGGAACCAGAGATAGTCCTAGATTGGATTGAAGGACTAGAAAATAAATTTGAATGTGATGATATAACTGAGGCACAGAAAGTGAAAGTGGCAAATGCTAGACTAAGAGGGTCTACACTCACTTGGTGGAAATTTATCCAAGATTAGAGAGAGAAGGAAGGAAAGAAACCCATAGCCACAAGGAAAGATATGGTAACCAAAATCAGAGAAGCATATGTACCTAAAGATAATGAGATTGAGTTTAATAAAAGGATTCAAAGTCTTAGGGAAAAAGACTTGGATTCTAACTCTTATACTGAAGAGTTTCAAAGGTTATCTATGACATCAAGGGTTGCAAAATAAGAAAGTATGAAGGTAGCTAGATACCTTAATGGTCTAAAGTGGACTATACAAGATTAAATAAGTTTGCTTACTCCTACCACTATCTAGAGATACCACCAACTTGCAATAAAGGTGGAAGAGAAGTTGAGAAATAAGTAAGACTCAAGAGATACAAGAGGCTATGGTAGAGGAAGAGATAACAGAGGACACAGAAGTGAATATGGTGCTAAAATTTTAGAGTCGAAGAACCAAGGAGACACCAAATTAACTAAAAAACAAGAAGGGGGTCCAAGTAGAGGAATATCCAATAGAGGAAGAGGCTCTAATAATAATTTGAGAGGAAGGAACAGTAGTCAAGGAAGAGGTTCCTACTTTACAAACATGAAATTCTATCACTGCAACCAAATGGACACCCTAGATATAGGTGTATAGAGAAAGGTTATACTTCCCAATGAAATGACAAGAGAGTAAACATGGTTCAAGAAGAGACTAGTGGTGGAAGAAAACACCGTGAGGTACCCTTAGAGTCAGAAGAGGGAGAGAACTTAATGATGAGAAGGACATTGATTAAAGAATAATTGAAGGAGGAGCCAAGTCAAAGGAGGTCACTGTTTAGAGTGAAATTTAAGATAATGGGCAAGGTGTGTAGAGTCATCATAGAATTAGGGTCTACTAAAAACATAGTTTTAGAGGAGGAAGTTAGCAAGTTAAAGATGAAAAGGATTCTGCATAGATACCCATACAAGGTTACTTGATCGAACAAAGGGCAACATGTCCTTGTGAATGAACGAGCATGGGTGGACTTGTCTATTGGAAGATAGAAATACAAGGTATTGTGTGACGTCCTACCTATGGATGCATGTCACCTCCTACTTGGTAGACCGTGGAAATTTGACAGACATGCCATTCATGATGGAGAAAATAATGCATATTCTTTCAAGAAGGATGGTGTGCATTTCAAAATATAGTCAATGTTAGAGAAAAGAAAAATGAAGTCCTAAGGTCCCAATGTCCTTATGGTCAATGAAAATTAGTTCATAGAAGCCTTAGAGGAAATATATGGAGTATGTTTAGCACTGGTGTTGAAACCTAAATAAAAAGATGTAGACAAAGTAGTGAAGTAGGCAGAGGTACCAAAAGAAGTGCAAGAGTTGTTGCAGGAATACAAGAGCATAGTAAGTCATGGACAACCATCAACCCTACCCCTTAAGAGAGTTTATAGTCACCAAACTGACTTTATCCTAGGAGCTACCCTTCCAAATAAAGCCACTTATAATATGACCCCTTGTCTAAATGAGGAAATTTCCAAGCAAATTCAAGAACTCCTAAACCAAGGTCTCATTAGGAAAAGCATTAGTCGTTGTGCAGTCCCCACTACCTTAGCACCAAGAAAGTGAAGAAATTGGATGCTCTGCTTTAATTCAAGGGAAATAAACTGAATTACCATTAGGTATAGGTTCCCTATTCCTAGGATAGAATACCTAATGTACTTCCTACGAGAAGAAAATTATTTTACAAAGATTGACCTAAAGGGTAGGTATCATCAAATTAAGGTCAATGAAGGGGATGAATAGAAGACAACCTTCAAAACTATAGAAGGTTTATATGAATGGCTTGTGATGCCATTTGGGCTATCTAGTGCCCTATATACATTAGTTAAACTGATGAATGAAGTCCTAAAAGACTATATTGAAAAACATTTCATAGTTTATCCATATGATATACTAATCTATAGAAAGACTAAAGAGGAGAATCTCAGACATCTGCAGATTGTTTTCAAGAAGTTGCATGAGGAGGAGTTGATGATAAATTTGGAAAAGTGTGAATTCATGAAGTAGGAGTTGGTGTACCTTGGGTTTTTATTGTCTCAAGACAATCTTAAAATGGATCCAAGAGAAGTAGAAGTCATCCTTAACTAGCCTACTCGAAGGAATTTAATAGAGGTGAGAAGTTTTCATGGTTTAGCTCAATTCTATGGGAAATTTGTTAAGAAATTAGGTGCAATTTGTGCTCCTATGTTAGATACTATTAAATGAGGGATGAAAGAAAAAATTGTTTGGAATGAGCAAGCTAACCATGAATTTGAATTTCTAAAGAAGAAGATTTCCACTCAACCAGTTCAAACACTACCAAGTTTTGAGAAGTTATTCACAGTTGAGTGTGATGCTAGTAATGTTACCATTGGATTTGTTTTGAGCCAAGAAGGAAGACCGGTGGATTTTCAAAGTGAGAAGCTCAATGATGATAAGAAGAAGTACTTTTATTATGACTTATAGATGTATGCTCTAGTCCAATAACTAAGAAAATGGAGGCACTATTGGCTTCCTAAGGAGTTTGTGGTGTATTCAGACAACCAGGCTCTTAGTTCCTAAACTCCCAAGACAAGCTTAGTCACAAACACATGAAATGGGTGGAGTACTTGCAAAATTACACCTTCAACATAAAGCACAAGAAAGGACTATAAAAACACATTAGCATATGATTTAAGTAGAAGACTACTAACAATACAAGAAGTACAGTTGTAGAGAATTGTTATTGAAAGTTTTAAGGACCTATATGTTGAAGATGAAGACTTTGCAGAGATCTAAAAGGTATGTAAGGAGCATAAGAAACACTTCCATGGTGAGTTTTTTAATTAAACTTTGCAAAGTGTATTTTTGTTTAAAGGGAGTCAGTTATGTGTCCCTAGGGGATCAATTAGGGAAAATCTGATCCAAGAGAAGCATAGTGGTACACTTAGTGGTCATTTGGGAGTCAACCAAGCCCAAGAGTTAGTATAAAGGTTTTAATTTTGGCCAAGGATGAACTTAGACATCAGGAGGTATGTGGAGTGTTGTTTAGTGTATCAGAAATCCAAAGACACATCCTCCAATGCAGCTCTTTCCCAACCCCTTCCCATCCCAACTAGACCATGGGAATGCTTAAGTATGGATTTTTTGTAGGGTTACCAAGGACCACATAAGGATTTGATAGTATATATGTCATAGTAGATAGGTTTAGAAAGATGGCCCATTTTGGTCCTTGAAAGACAATCCATGATGCGTTTCAAATAGATGACCTATTCTTCAAGGAGGTTGTAAGAATTTATGGGTTACCAATTAGCATAGTGTCAGATAGAGATACAAATTTCATGAGCCATTTTTGGAAGAGACTTTGGCAAAAGATAGGAACCAATTTGTCCTTTGGGTCTGCATATCACCCTCAAACAAATGGTCAAACTGAGGTGGTTAATATGAGTCTAGATAACCTCCAAAGGTTGTGAACTAAGGAGTATGGTCAAGCTTTGGACCAACTCATTGGACAAGTAGAATATGCATATAATGACACTATCAATAGAACCATGGGAAGAATCCCCTTTGAAATTGTCTATGGATTATACCCTAGAGGGATATTTGAACGTAGGGAGTTAAAAGGTGGATCCAAAGTAAGTGGCTATGTCGAATATTTTGCACAATCTATGAAGGAAGTGCATGAGACAGTAAGAATGACTTTAACTGAGAATACAAAGAAGATAAAGCACAAAGTTGATAAAAGGAAAAGGGATGTTCAATTCCAAGTAGGGGACCTTCTAATGGTCCATCTAAAAAAGGCAAGATTGTAGAAAGGAGTGCCTAATGAGATAAAGATTAGAAGAATTGGCCCATGTACCAATGCATATAAAGTGGAACATCCAGAGGGTGTTGGTTTATCTCTTGTATTCAATGTGACAGATTTTGTTTAATACAAAGGATCTATGCCAAATCTAGATCAGATTTAAACTGGCATGATACACGATGTTGAGGGACTGAACTTACCCTCTACACCATCCAAGAAAGCAGAGAGAATACTGGATTCAAGAGTCTTCAAACAGAATAGGAAGAAGGCTTCCAAAGAAAATCTCATGAAGTGACATGGAAAAGCTGATGCAGAGTCTACATGGATCAGGGAGACAAAGTTTAAGAATTTGGGCATTGATTCCAACTTTCTCAATCCAAGGGTGGATTGAAATCTTTCCATTCGATGAGGATGGTGCAAGAGAATCTAGGCTAAATCCTATTCATATATTTTTGGTGCAGCTTTTACTGACCCTAGACAAGTCATTTTTTTTCTTTTTAACCTTAGGATTTCTTGCAAGTTTGTACCTAGTTTGATTAGACTAGGATCAATCCTACGGATGTTTAATATTTTGAGTGTGTTTAGTGTAATTTATCCTTAAATGTGAATTTGGGGTCAAGAAGTCTAGAAGGCTTAAAATGGCATAGATTTGTGCCTGGGAATGCCTTTATGATGTTTTTACATCATTTCATAATGATTGGAAGTCATTAATCTAAGTTTTGGGAGAAGATGTAAAAGTTGCTAAAATGTTGTTTGACAATATTTTTCAACTTTGCAATGTTGCTCGCCAACATTGTCAAGTTTGATTCCATTTGATAAGTGGACAAGTTAGTTATTGTAACTAGCCTTAAAAACATGGAATAGTTATATTAAATCATGAGGAGACCCATTTACCAAGGCTAGGTAGTATGAAGAAGAATTGAATTTGTCTGATTTTTCTCTACAACTCTATGTTCAGTATACAAGGAATGTTTTAGATTTCATGTGTTAGTTAATGGATTGAATCATCCAGTTTGGTATTGGATTATTGTACTTAGGATATTTTAAGTATTTTTGGGTTTTTTATTAATTTTCTAGGTGTTCATTTGCATAGGTTAGGAAAATATTTTATCAGTGTATAGTCTGTTGGTGTTGTTCAAGCAGTTTTGAGGAAAATGGCTCCCCCATAAATATCCACCATGCACTTCATCGTGGAATGGAGGAATATGGAAGGAGAGATTTTGTATAGTGTATATATAGAAGGAGAGGATCAAGAAATTTTTTTATCTAATTTTCATGGCAAGCCCTAGGCGGGATTGGAGTACCCAGTTAGGAGATTGCTAATGTTTGATGGTGTTTGATTGCAGGGATAACATTGGGAGAAAGAAATCAAGAAAGTTTTTATAAACTTAGAGGTCATACAGACCCCTATTAGGAAGGAGAAGGCTCTACCAATCCATCTAGATACTTTTCCAAGCATAAATCATATGACTGCACTTATTTAACCCAATTAGCCCTCATTGTCCTTAATTATAGGAATCTATTTACAGACACCCTAAGACCCTAAGACCTACAAAATCCTTTGATTCTTGGAATAGGGTATCAGGATCCCCACTTTGTTTTTGGGGTTATTTTTCTAGAATTGGGAAAAACCTGTTAGATAGGGATAGAAGAAGCATTAGGCCTAAAATAGGCCTAAAATCAAAGATTGAAGATAAGTTGGGAGGTCATTTGGAAAAGCTATGTGACCCAGTTGCCAATGGGATCATATGGATCCTAAGAAGATGTTGATTATAATAAATATCCTTGTAGACACTTTTGGAGTTGAGAAGTGGAAAATCTACTTGGAACCATCAAAGAAGGACTGAAAGAGTCTAGTATAAACTAGTGATAGTTGTCTCCTTGTTAAGCACAATAGTTACCTACTCTAAGATTGGTATTGTATTAGTCATAGAATAGTGAAGTAAGGACTAAAAATACCCTAAGAGGAAGCATAGGGTCTTGAGAAGGCTAGGAATATGGGGGTCCTAGTAGGCTTGTGCAAGCACACTTGGTAACATCTATCAACAATTTGATTAGCTTTTCATGCAAGAGATTACTTATTATAAGATATCAAAAGAGTTATACAAATGAAAAAAGGTCATATGATTTAAATGACCGCAACATATAAAAATAGGAGCATAATGTTTCCCTTCATTTCACCAAGAAATACCCATTCTCATTACATTGCTTCTCATTTCATTTACATTACATTACATTACCCAATAAGGGCTCTCAATAGATCAAAATTATAGTTCATTGAAGTACATGATGAAGAAGTAGAATCCTTTATAGCCTTCCAAGCATGAATACAAAGGTAAAGACATCCATGCAACCATGAATAGTACGTCAATAAGATTAACCACCCAACCATGTAAAACCATGAAGTCCCACTCCCCTGTGTTAGGAGATAGAACCAAGGTCCACATAATCTCTAAGGAAATCTAAGGCCAACAATAAACCTTTCCCAAAAGAACCATAAAAAAAAAACAAAAAAAAAAACAAGAAAAATAGAATACGAGTGAGGGCTCCAGATTACCAACAAGTGGAGTGTCACCACACATCATGTCTATTGGGATCCTCCCTAGAAACATGTAACACCTGTCCCCTATCAAATTTTAAGGGTCCACCTTGGTCGTTACCCATGGTACCGGTACTCCAATAGGTCTATGTGTGCTTTAACACTTATTATCTTTTATTATGTTTTAAAATCACCCTTAACCCAAGTTGATTTTAATAGTTTCTAATTTATTAATAACTCACCCATAGGTTCTCCTAGAAACAACTTTAGGTCCTGGAACCTATGATGAGCCACCCACCTAGGGTACCTTGTTTCCCTACTCAAACATGCCATCAAAAAGGGACTTGCAATCACTACAAAACATCTAATCCCTAGGTTTAGGAAACTCTCATATGTTCTCAAACCTTTAGGATGAGTCCAAACCCTAACAATGTGCATAATGCAAATAAGAAAAATAGATGTTCTTCACAAGACACTTTGACAATGATTTTAAACTTTCTCATACACCCAATTAGAGATAAAAAAAAAAAAAAGGAAAAATATTACCAAATGAAATAAACTATCAAAATGAAGGGTGATAAAATTTCACCCTAAACCTTCCAAAACTCAATAACAATGAATAAGAGTTTAACCAGTATCCAAACATAAAATTCACAAAGAATACAAAACCACACAAGAAGACATAATCACTCCCAATTTTAGAGAGTGACAAACTCATTAGGCCTACACATTAGATACAAATAATTATTTCCATATTCCGTTACAATTTTTTTTAAACTACCTTACTTATCTATAAATATGATCAATAATAGTATGGAAACAATAGGAAACACATTCCTACAATAAATCACATAAACATAAGAAAATTATTTGTAGTTTTAGGCTATAGCTGGAGTCTTCCAGAGAATTCCCTATTAGATAACTGAGAGGGGGGTGAGTCACTTAGTTCTCAATTATCCCACAATATCAAATTCTCCCAGATGTATAACAATAATTTTAAACATATAATTCAACTCGGCGAAATGTATACTATGATCTCAAACATTTAGTCCTATATCGAGTAGCAGCAAATCAATACTCCGATTACTGATCAATGTAGATAAAGTAGTCTATAAAGAAAAATAACTATCCACAACATTCATACACATTGACACATATTTTTTTAATGTGGAAACCATGTTAAGAAAAAAACCACCTGGGACTAGTAACCCAAAATGTTTCACTCTTCAGAAGTGAGCTCGACTAAGAGCCAACCCTGTTAAAGGTTACAATGTGCACTGTTAAATGTGACCTGGTTAGAGGATTTAAATATAACAGTTATCTCTTGACCAATCATTCACTATGGGATTAACAAGAAAACACTCAACATTCATTAGAATGTCAAAATAAAGACTTTTACATCCTACTCGGTTAAGAGATTTATTTGTAACAATAGTTAAACTTATAGAGTAATGATCTGATTCAAATACAACTTTGTTTTCATATTTTCAGATCTATTCTAATTACATAATACCTCTGATCAATTTGTTCACTTCAGTTCATCTAATTCTTCATACTCTACTCTTCTTAGTTAATGTTCTTTCCTTTATCTCTCGGTGTTGTCTGCAAAAATGCTTGATTTTGTCTTTAACCAGATTGATCAGTCATGCATGAATTTTTCATGTGTGAGAATCATAGCATCATGATTTTTAATGAATCTCTTGTCTCTTATATAGACACCATAACTCATTTAATTTCCATTCTTTAGATTTTCCTCTTAATCTCCATGGTTTGTTTTACTTCTTAAACCTTCATCGACAGTTGTCATAAAAACATGCCTCAATCATCTTCATTTGATCTTCCTTGAATTTTCATATTCGTTTAAACATCATAAAAAACCTTATTATTTACCTTATAATCATCAATTTGGCATCTCATCACTCTAGTCAGCCTTAGTGTGATTAAATTGCCTAGTCAATACCTTGATGTGTCGGTGATCCCTAGCTCAGTTATCATTGTGCTTGGTATACACTGTATTTACTATTACTCAGTGTATACACAACTCTTAAATTATTGACCACATAAACTTTGTTTGTTCCAGATATTAAATCCTTAATAGATGTTTGTTACCATAATGATACTCAAATAAGTTGACATTAATGACAATACATTAATTGATGAATGTCTATCATCATCATCATCATCATCATCATCATCATCATATATAT
>MU223344.1:934148-963408 GCA_018584345.1 Thuja plicata | reverse complement strand
AAGTTGGACTTAGTGCATACAGATTTATGTGGTCCTACTCAAACAAGATCATACTATGGTGAAAGGTACTTTATTTTGTTTGTTGATGATTTTTCTAGGATGATGTGGGTTGCATTCTTAAAGGAGAGGTCAGAAGCCTTTGAGAAATTCAAAATATTCAAATCTAAGGTTGAGAATGAATATGGACTAAAACTGAAATGTTTAAGATCAGATAGAGGAGGAGAATTCACCTCTGACCAGTTTTATGACTACTGTGAAGAACATGGAATAAAAAGGTAGTTGAGTGCCCTTAGAACACCTCAGTAAAATGGAATTGTAGAAAGGAGAAACAAGATTATACTTGATACAATGCACACCATGATGATTGAAGGAAAACTGGCGCACACCTATTGGAGAGATGCAGTGAACACAATAGTGTATACTATCAACATAACCCAATTGAAACTAGGCATGGACAAAACACCCTATGAACTTTGGTTTAGTAATGTATCCACAGTAAAATACTTTAGAATATTTGGCAGCAAGTGCTACATCAAAAGAGATGACAGTGTTGGTAAGTTTGATGCTACAAGTGATGAAGGTATTTTTCTTGGTTACTCTACAAAAAGAAAAGCTTACATATGTTTCAATTTGAGATTAAAGAAGATAATTGAAAGCACACATGTTTAAGATTGATGAGAATTTTATGATTCAAGAGAGGTACTATGAATACGCACCTTTGACTGAAGATGAACCCAAACCTAACAACAAAGACACTATGATTGAAGAAATGTTTGATTACATTGATGTCTCATGCAATGACCCTAATTCATGCAATGAAGAACCACAGATTACAAAGGAAGAAGTCACACCTAAGGTTCCTAATTTTACATCTAGATACCACTCTAAAAATGATATCATTGGAGATCAGAGTAGCAGTGTATTGACCTGATCAAAGGCAAAGAATCTAACAGTGGATGAAGAGGTATGTTTACTTTCACAGATTTAACCTTTAAGTGTTGAAGATGCTTGTAATTATTCTAATGGGAAGAATGCAATGAAAGAAGAACTAGATCAGATAATCAAGAATGACATGGGAATTGGTTCCTAGACCAAGTGATAAAAATGTGATTGGAACAAAGTGGATTTTCAGAAACAAAATGAATGAAGAAGGTATAGTAATAAGAAACAAAGCAAGATTAGTATGTAAATGATATGCATAGAGAGAAGGAATAGGATACACTGATACATTTTCCCCTGTGAGCAGACTGGAAGCCATAAAATTGTTTTTGGCATATGCAATAGTAAAAGACTTTAAAATTTATCAAATGGATGTCAAATCAGCCTTTTTGAATAGTGACTTAAAAGAAGAAGTCTACATAGAATAGCCTGAGGCATTTAACCTTTCAGATAGACCAGACATGGTATGCAAACTAAATAAAGCACTCTATGGACTTAAATAGGCCCCAAGAGCGTGGTATGAGAGACTAGATGGTTATCTCACCAAGATTGTATTCAAGAAAGGAGCAGCAGATTACAACTTGTTCATAAGAGAAACACCTGATAGATTACTATTAGTTTCCATATTTGTTGATGACATTATCTTTGGAGGTAATGACAAGCTTAATATAACATTTGCAAAAGAAATGTAGAATGAATTGGAAATGAGCATGATTGGTCCTATAAAATACTTTTTGGGACTGAATGTAAAACAAACAGATAAAGGAATATTCATTAACCAGTCAAAATATGTGAAGGAAATATTGAAAACCTTCAAGGTGGAGGATTGCAAGCTAGTATGCAGTCCTATGATCACAGGAAGTAAAATTTAAAAAGATGATGTCTCCACAGCAGTTGATAAAACATTGTACAAATCTATGATTGGAAAGCTTATTTATCTAACTCAATCAAGACCTGACATATCTAATGTAATTGGCATTATTGGAAGATTTGCAGCTAAACCAAAGCATAATCACCTAATGGCAATAAAGAGGATATTCAGATATCTTAAGGGAACTATAGACTATGGTTTATGGTATCCTAAATAAGTGAATACATAGCTTCATGTGTATAATGATGCAGATTGGGCAGGTTGTATTGATGACAGGAAGAGCACTTCAAGAGGAGTAGTATTTCTTGGAGAAAAGTTGGTATCTTTGACAAGCAAGAAGAAAAATTGTATTTCTTTGTCAATGGAAGAGGCAGAATATGTTGCAGCATCACTGAATTGTACAACAATTGTTTCAATCAAGAAGATGGTTAAAGACTTTGGTATTCAGATTAACTATCCTATTGTTATTCATTGTGATAACACCAGTACTATTAACATGTCTAAGAAACCTGTGATGCACGCAAAGACAAAAAACATAGAGATCAAGTACCATTTTCTGAGAGAAAAATTTGCAGACAAGCAAGTGACATTGGACTATGTAAGCACAAAAGATTAGTTAGCAGACATTTTCACGAAGCCTATAGCAAAGGATACTTTTGAGTATCTAAGGGAGAAGTTGAGAGTCATTCCCTCTCCTAAGTCTGATTAAAAAAAATAGCAAGTACATCAGTCTTGTATGACTGATGAATGGTTGGCTACTCTACTTCTAGAGTAGTACATGTGCATAATGGTTTATGGCACCCTTTTCCATTGATGTCAATGGGGGAGTATGTACTAAAAACAAGGAACACAAACAAAGAGCTAAACAAGGAACACATACAAGGAGCTTATACTCTGGGGCAGTATACATATAAAACACAGTCTATGTAACTACAGTAGTGTAGATGAATCTTTGACGAGGATATTGAGAAGATTGTAAAAGAAAGAAGACACCATGAACATAAGTTTTTTTTATCATATTTTTCCATCAATGCCAAAGGGGGAGATTGTTGGAGATGTGATTTTGAATAGTTGATTGATTGTATGTTTATCATTGATGACAACACATAATACATAGCAGCACTTATGTATGTACTTATCCATATGATGACATGAAGAATTGTGCGGATAGATACATGTTGTTGACATTTTTATTATGCTATGTTCATACACATAGACCCAAATATGATTTTTTAGTAAACATATGTAATTCTGTTATTAATGGTTACAGTTCTGGAGGAATAACGGTTTAAGGCCGACCTATGTAACCTGTCTATTGAGTTTCACCTATCTTCAAGATATGAATGTGTATATTCATGATTACTTATGAGTTTTTGATATTACTCTAAAGGTGCCAAATTTATTTTAAGAAGATTGCAAAGTTATGATTAAATTGGTGAAGGTGACCTAGTGAAGCGAGGCGTCTATTCAGTTTATACTTGTGCAGTTGTAATTATGCTAGCACACTTAGTAGAGCCGACAAGGATGTTATGAAGAGTTGTCTAATAGGTCCCATGATCTCATACTTTGTGTATACTTATAGAAGGTCATTTGTGATAAGAAGCGTTGCGAAAGCCAGAGATAAGAAAAACAAAGCAGAGACTTAAAGCAACAGAGCTATATTTATCATATGTTGATAATATAGATATTGAAGTAGAAGCTTTCAGAACATAGAGAAGATTGTTGTAGTGCTTTAGAAGAGGTTAAAGCATCAGTGGACAAAAGGAACTGATCAGACAAGCAGTGTCACAAACAACAGTTCACCTTGTTGATACAGTGTGTATCAAATAACCAGAAGGTTGTAGCCTTCATTACTTGGACAGTGAGTCCGCCACCCCTAATAGGGTTATTGTAAAAGACTCCTAATAGGTTCAGATGCTTAACTAGGTCACTATACTACTGCATTGTAATGAACAAGTCCTAATAGGGTTGAAAGATCTTTTAACAGGGATTACCACAAACAATATAGTTCTTTGTGGGTAGTAATTCCCATCGGGGTTTTGACCATTTGGTTTCCTAGTAACCAAATTGATGTGTTTTGTAATGTGTTATCTGAATGTGCATTTGATTTATATCAATATGGATTAATAAGTACAAAGGATGTAAAGTTGTTGATAACTGATTCACCCCCCCTCTCAGTTATCCCTGAAGTATTCTAACAATTTGTATCAGAGCCAAGTGCCTTGGAGAGAAATCCTAACAGCTCAAGGTAGATCAGATGGCATACTTTAGAAAACAAAGCCCTAAGTTTGATGGAGAGAACTATCTGGATTGGAAGAACAAAATTATAACACATCTACAATGTGTTTACTTTGATATCTTTGACATTGCTATGCAAGAGGTTGTAATTCCATCTCTGAAAGACCTTGTAAAGGATGATGCTACTAATAGACAAAAGGAAACATTTACCAATAATGCAATTCCCAAAGAAGCCCTAATCAACGCTTTATCTGACAGTGAATTTTTCAAAATCAAGAAGATTGACAAAGCATATATCATATGGAAGTATTTAGAAGACATTTTTGAAGGAGATGTTCAAGCAAAGAATGCACGCAGGAAGACATGGAAGAAGAAATACAATAATCTTGAGATGTTACTGGAAGAGAACATTAGAGCTTACAATCAAAGGATAAATGAAGCAGTATCCAGAATCAAGAATAATGGTGGTGAAATATCAGAACAAGATATAATGGATAATTTGTTAACTACTTTCACATTAGAATATGAAAACAAGATCCTTATTCTAGAGGAAACTATGCAATTCTCACAAGACTTCAAGAGAGAGACTTTGATCAGCAAAATCTTTGAATTTGAGATATCAAGATTGAAGACTGAACCTAAGAATGAAACAGCCTTCAAAGCTTCAATCCATGGTAAGAAATCCTCACACATCTCAAGGCATAATGAGAATGAAGATACTGATGAAGAGCTAGAATAGATAACTTACATGATTGCTAAGAGAGAAAAGAAAGGAAAAGGAAAGTACAAAGGAAAGCTTCCATTCAAGTGTTTTTCATGTAATACGATTGGTCACTTTGCATCTAAGTGTCCCACAAGAGTCAAGAAGTTCATACCTGATTACAAACCTAAATATAGGAAGGAATGTTACCATGCTGAAGAAGGTGTAACTGATGAGCATTTAGGAGAAGATGAAATTGGATTTGTTGCCCTTAAATACATGGAAAGGTTGCTCAAAGATATGGACATTGTAGATAAAGAAGAAGATCATGAATTAGCCTTAATTTCCAAAGCAGATGTCAGAATTGATTGGATCATTGGCAGTGGATGCTCAAACCACATGACAGGTGACAAAGACAGGTTTTTTCATCTAGACAAATACAAAGGTGGTATGGTTAGATTTGGAGATAACACTCCTAAACCTATCATAGGCAGAGGATCCATCACCTTGGATGGAAAGAACAAGACTGATGATATTCTATATGTTGATGGTTTGCACCATAATCTACTAAGTGTTGGACAACTACATGATAAAGGTTATCATCTGGAGTTCAAAGAAAACAAATGCATTATTAGCAAAAAGGATGGAGACATGATTGCATCAGGCTCTAAAAAAAAAGGTAATGTTTTCCAGCTTAAATCATATGTAAGTTATTTTGTTGCAAAAGTAGATGACAATTGGTTATGGCACAAGAGACTATGTCATATCAATTTTGACAACATAGTAAAGATCAGTAATGTCAAGGCAGTTAGAGACCTACCAAGCATTCCAATACCAGTTGACACAATTTGTAGGGAATGTGTTATGGATAAACATGTAAGGAGTTCCTTCAGAAGCAAGCAGACCTTAGTTGAAAACAAGTTGGACTTAGTGGATAGAAATTTGTGGGGTCCTACTCAAACAAGATCATACTATGGTGAAACGTACTTTATTTTGTTTGTTGATGATTTTTCTAGGATGATGTGGGTTGCATTCTTAAAGGAGAAGTCAGAAGCCTTCGAGAAATTGAAAATATTCAAAGCTAAGGTTGAGAATGAATCTAGACTAAAACTGAAATGTTTAAGATCAGATAGAGGAGGAGAATTCACCTCTGACCAGTTTTATGACTACTGTGAAGAACATGGAATAAAAAGGTAGTTGAGTGCCCCTATAACACCTCAGCAAAATGGAATTGCAGAAAGGAGAAATAGGATTATACTTGATACAATGCACACCATAATGATTGAAGGAAAAGTGGCACACACCTATTGGAGAGATGCAGTGAACACATCAATGTATACTATCAATAGAACCCAATTGAGACAGGCATGGACAAAACACCCTATGAACTTTGGTTTAGTAATCTACCCACAGTAAAATACTTCAGAATGTTTTGTAGCAAGTGCTACATCAAGAGAGATGAAAGTGTTGGTAAGTTTGATGCTAGAAGTGATGAAGGTATTTTTCTTGGTTACTCTACAAAAAGCAAAGCTTACAGATATTTCAATTTGAGATTAAAGAAGGTAATTGAAACCACACATATTAAGATTAATGAGAAGTTTATGATTCAAGAGAGGTATTATGAATATGCACCTTTGATTGAAGATGAAGCCAGACCCAATAGCAAAGACACTATGATTGAAAAAATGTTTGATTGCATTGATGTCTCATGCAATGACCCTGATTCATGCAATGAAGAACCATAGATTATATAGGAAGAAGTCACACCTAAGGCTCCTAAGTTTACATTCAGATACCACACTAAAAATGATATCATTAGAGATCAAAGCAGTAGTGTTTTCACCAGATCAAAAGCAAAGAATCTTACAGTGGATGAAGAGGTATGGTTACTTTCATAGATTGAACCTTTAAGTGTTGAAGATTCTTGTAATCATTTTTATTGGAAAAATGCAATGAAAGAAGAACTAGATCAGATAATCAAGAATGACACATGGGAATTTGTTCCTAGGCCAATTGATAAAAATGTGATTGGAACAAAGTGGATTTTTAGAAACAAAATGAATGAAGAAGGTATAGTAATAAGAAACAAAGCAAGATTAGTATGTAAAGGATATGCGCAGAGAGAAGGAATAGACTACACTAATACATTTTCCCCTATGAGTAGACTAGAATCTATAAAATTGTTTTTGGCATATGCAAGAGTAAAAGACATTAAATTTTATCAAATGGATGTCAAATCAACCTTTTTAAATGGTGACTTAAAAGAAGAAGCCTACATAGAACAACCTGAAGGATTTAACCTTTCAGATAGACAAGACATGGTATGCAAACTAAAGAAAGCACTCTATGGACTTAAACAGGCTCCAAGAGATTGGTATGAGAGACTAGATGGTTATCTCACCAAGATTGGATTCACGAAAGGAGTAGCAGATTTCAACTTGTTCATAAGAGAAACACTTGATGGATTACTATTAGTTTCCATATTTGTTGATGACATTATCTTTTGAGGTAATGACAAGCTTAGTATAACATTTGCAAAAGAAATGCAGAATGAATTTGAAATGAGCATGACTGGTCCTATAAAATACTTTTTGGGACTGAATGTAAAATAGACAGATAAAGGAATATTCATTAATCAGTCAAAATATGTGAAGGAAATACTAAAAACCTTCAAGATGGAGGATTGCAAGCCAGTATGCACTCCTATGATCACAAGAAGTAAACTTTCAAAAGATGATGACTCCACAGTAGTTCATAAAACATTGTACAAATCTATGATTGGAAAGCTTATTTATCTAACTCAATAAAGACCTGACATATCTAATGTAGTTGGCATTGTTGGAAGATTTGCAGTTGAACCCAAGCATAATCACCTAATGGAAATCAAGAGGATATTCAAATATCTTAAGGGAACTATTGACTATGGTTTATGGTATCCTAAATTAGAGAATACACAACTTCATGTCTATACTGATGTAGATTAGGCAGGTTGTATTGATGATAGGAAGAGCACTTCAGGAGGAGCAGTATTTCTTGGAGAAAAGTTGGTATCTTGGACAAGAAAGAAGAATAATTGTATTTCTCAGTCAACGACAGAGGCAAAATATGTTGCAGCAACACTGAATTATACAACAATTGTTTGGATGAAGCAAATGGTTAAAGACTTTGGTATTCAGATTGACTATCCTATTGTTATTCATTGTGATAAAACAAGTACTATTAACATGTCTAAGAACCCTATGATGCACACAAAGACAAAACACATAGAGATCAAGTACCATTTTGTGAGAGAAAAAGTTGCAGACAATGAAGTGACATTGGACTATGTAGGCACAAAAGATCAGTTAGCAGACATTTTCACGAAGCCTTTAGCGAAGGATACTTTTGAGTATCTAAGGAAGAAGTTGGGAGTCATTCCCTCACCTAAGTCTGATTAAAAAAAATAGCAAGTACATCAGTCCTGTGTGACTGATGAATGGTTGACTGCTTTACTTCTTGAGTAGTACCTGTGCATAATGGTTTATGACACCCTTTTCCATTTATGTCAATGCGGGAGTATGTACTAAAAACAAGGAAAACAAACAAAGAGCTAAACAAGTAACACATACAAGGAGCTTATACTCTGGGGGGGTATACATATAAAACACAGTCTATGTAACTACAGTAGTGTAGATGAATCTTTGATGAGGATATTGAGAAGATTGTAAAAGAAAGAAGACACCATGAACAGAAGTTGTTTTTATCATATGTTGCCATCAATTCCAAAGGGAGAGATTGTTGGAGATTTGATTTTGAACAGTTGATTGATTGTATGTTTGTCATTGATCACAACATATATTACACAGCAACACTTCTATATGTACTTATCCATATGATGACATGAAGACTTGCATGGATAGATACATTTTTTTGACATGTTTATTATTCTATGTTGATACATGCAGACCCAGATATGATGTTTTAGTAAAGATATGTAATTCTATTATTAACGGTTACAATTCTGGAGGAATAACGGTTTAAGGCCGACGTATGTAACGTGTTTATTTAGTTGCACCTATCTTTAGGATATGCGTGTGTATATTCATGATTAGTTATGATTTTTTGATATTACTCTAAAGATGCCAAACATAATTCAAGAATATTGCAAAGTTATGATTAAATTGGTGAAGCCGACCTAGTGAAGCGACGCATCTATTCAGTTTATACTTGCGTGGTTTTAATTATACTTGCGCACTTAGTAGAGTGAACAAGGATGTTATGAAGAGTTTTATAATAGGTCCCATGATCTTATACTTGTTGTATATACTTATAGAAGGTCATTTGTTATAAGAAGAGTTGCGAAAGCCAGAGATAAGAAAAGAAGAGCAGAGTGTTAAAGCAGCAGAGCTATATTTATCATATGTTGATAATATAGATATTGAAGTAGAAGTTTTCAGAACATAGAGAAGATTGTTGTAGTTCTTTACAAGAGGTTAAAGCATCAGTGCACAAAAGTAACTAATCAGACAAGAAGTGTCAGAAATAGTAGTTCACCCTAGTGATACAGTGTGTATCAAATAACTGGAAGGTTGTAGCCTTCACTACTTGGACAGTGAGTCTACCACCCCTAATAGGGTGATTGTAAAAGACTCCTAACAGGGTTAGACCCTTAACTAGGTCACTATACTACTGCATTGTAATGAACAACTCCTAACGGGGTTGAAATATATTTTAACATGGATTACTACAAACAATATAGTTCTTTGTGGGTACTAATTCCCACTGGGGTTTTTACCATTTGTTTTCCTTGTAACCAAATTGATGTGTTTTGTAATGTGTTATCTGAATGCACATTTTATTTATATCAATTTGGATTAATAAGTACAAAGGATGTAAAGTTGCTGATAACTGATTCACCCCCCCCCCTCTAAGTTATCCCTAAAGTATTCTAACACTTCACATTCTAATAGATCCTTTAACTTATTAAAACCTTTCAAACCTTCTGTAGTTATTTCTCTCATGACCAGAGGTTCATGACAAAGTTTTTTACTATAAACTTTTGAGATAAATATGTGTAATGGTATTGTTATTTTCCTCCTTATTCTATCAATTCTTTCCAAAAGATTGGTAATTATTTCAATCGATAATTTTGAAACAACATTGGTCATAATATTTCTTCAACTCATTTAATGCATTATAAACAAGGTATTACAGTGATAGTGGCTGATTTCATTGGTTGATCTAAGAATTTATATGCTCAGATTTCATATCATGTGCCTAATATTAATACTTAATGCATTTTCATTGCCAATTTACAAAAAGACATTAGAGATAAGATTCTATTTTTTGAATTCTCCTCTTCTACTCAATTATGTATTATGCTTCATAGTTATCAGTTCTAAGTGAGTCACTTTGAGAGGACTACACTAATGGCTCTAGCTGATAAGAGTGAGGCCACATAGAACAATTTTAACAAGATTTAGAAAATAAAGAAGCTCATTATAGTCAAAAATTAATTTAACAAGGTTGATGGACAATTGGCATCAACGTCCAAATGTGTGGCTACTTTTTCATCTATTTATATACATGCTTTTAATTTTTATAATTTTTTTTAATCTTTGCATAATGTGATGTTGAAGTTTATTAATGCTAAAGTGTCAATTCATCCTCCAGTTAAGCCTATTGACATATCCAAACCTTTACAGAATTACTTTGATCACAAATCTTTCTATCAATACCATCATCAACCTAGTCATGATAATGAAAAGTTCTTCCATTTGAAATCTATTATTCAAGACCTCAATGGTTGTAATGCTATATTTTTTTACAGTGTGTCTAACCAAGGAAATTGGTGCAGAAGAACCTAGGAAATACTCAAGCCTTAGAAGATTTTGTCTTGTATCTGAACTTAATCAAGTTAGAGATGTGTATTTTATTTGAGGCCATAGTAGGTCATGTGGACTAGGTAATTTAGTGTTAGTACTAAGGTTACCAATTAGTCATTGTTAGTTATTTTTGTTAGTTTAGGCCTAGTTGGTCTAAGGTTGGGATTTGGGTTCAAATTGTGTTCTATACTAATGAGGGATGTAAAAGATTCTTTGAGGTCCTTAAATAGGGTTAGTTCGTCAAACTACATAGCATAGAAGCCCTATATTGTAGTTGGCATAGTAAATGCAAAAGAAGATGCCAAAAGTTCTCATGACAACATTTGGAAGAAATTGCAAATGTTACATGCAACTTGACAACATAGGATCCCAAAAAATGTAGGAGTGGGAATTGATTTCAAATGTCCTATAATCATGGAGAATGACATCTAAGACACTCTCAGGCTTGAATACTAAGGAGAGAGTTTTTTAAGCAAGTTTTTGAATAGAAAAAGTGACTACAATTCTATGTTAGTGTATTTTTCGATCATTTGGTGTTACAGAGCTTGTTTATGGATTGAATCATAAGATACAACTATTGATTCATGTAGAGGGGTTTGTTTTAAGTACTATTCTTTGAGGTTTTTAGTATTTTTCAGGTAGTTCTTTCTTTGTAGAAAAATAATCCTACACTAGGTAGTCTGCTGGTGTAGATTCAGGGTGAATTTTTCTTTCATGGCTCCCCCATGAAATTCAACAATAGAAAACATAAAAGGTTGAGTGAAATGCATAGGGAAGCCATTGGACATATTGTATATAGAATTAGGAGGTTAGGAAAGCTGTATATCTATTTTTAAGACCATGCCGTAGGCGAGCTAGGATAGCCTAGTTAGTGGTATGGTGAGGATAAAATCATTTGCAGAAACAAGGGTATGAGATGGAGAAATGGACAAAGATTGTAGTCAGTGTTTTTAGATTCCCATAGGTCCCTAGTGTCAAGCTCATATCTTAGCCAATCCATTTGGATATAGGTTTGGAGAGAAACCAGTATGTTGCTTGTAGAGAGCCAAAATATGCCTAAAAGCCCTACTTTCTAGGAAAGTGATGTACAGACAACTTGGGAATTTTAGACCTTAAAAATCCTTTAGGTATCCCAAAAGGATATCTCAATACTTTATTATATTTGGGGGTTGTGTGCAAGTTTTCAGAGAAAATCTTGAAAAACTCACTGGGTAGGGCTAATAAGTGTTTTAGGCCTAATAAGGAATTTGGGTGTGAATTTGAAACTCGATTGTCTTGGGGTGAAAGACCTATGAAATTTTGATTGAGTGGATGTGCATTGAAAATTTAGAGAATATACAAGACCCTTGTAACATGTGTGGTGTTTATTTTAATGATTTGGCATTGAAAGCCTTGCAACCAATGTGGAGCATGGTGAGACAAAACTGATGATGTAAGTCCTTCAAGGTGAAGCACAATAAATTGAACTCTTAGAGAAGAGTTAGGGAGAGTATTAGGATTAGTTCCTAGGGGCTAGAGTGGTCCTATAGAGAATATTGGGATCCTAATTGGACTAGGACAAGAGAAGTCTTGTCTTATGGTATTGTGCAAGCACACCATTGAACCTTACTTCTATCGGATTGGTATCAGAGCCTCTTTGATCAGGATTTTGTTTAATATTACAACTAGAGTAATCCATTGCAGAGTCAAAAACAGTGACTAATGAATAATTACAAAAGGAGGTGGATGAACAAGAGGAGGAGAATAGGTTACTCCGAGATAGGTTGGCTCAAATTGAGCAAAATTTTTTATGAAGTTGATGTGAAGGTAGATGAAGTGTTAGATAAGGTTGAAGGGAAAGGAAAAGACCTTTCCATTGAAGATGAAGTCCTTGAAGCTGATCATGTCATTGAATAAGAACTGTTTTTGAAAGATCTAAAAGCTATGAGTGGAAAAGCATTGGAAGGAGTTCCCATTTTTAGTGGAAAAATGGAATTAGAAGTAGGTCTTGATTTCATAGAGGGCCTAGAAAACCATTTTGAGTGTGATCGTATCACTGAGGGTCAAAAGGTGAAGGTTGAAAAAGATAGGTTGAGAGGATCTGCTCTCACTTGGTGGAAATTCATCCAAGATGAGCGAGAGAAGGAGGGGAAGAATCCTATTGCTTCATGGAGAGATATGGTAGAAAAAGTAAGAGAGGCTTACATCCCGTGAGGATTATGAAATCCAACTCCATAAGAGAAGACAAGGTCTAAGGCAAGAGGACCTAGATTTTAACTCTTATACGAAGAGTTCCAAAGACTTTGTATGAGGTCAAGGATAGCAGAAGATGAGAAATTGAAAGTAGCAAGGTATCTTAATGGCCTCAAATGGACCATTCAAGATGAGATGAGTCTTTCTACTCCATATATAGTTTATAAGTGCCACCAAATTGCTATCAAGGTGGAGGATAAGTTGAAGAAGAAACAAGATTCAAGTACTTCAAGAGGAAGACACAGAAGAAGATCAGATTCTAGAGGAAAAAGAAGTGGTTATGGAGGAAGAATATCTAAATCTAAAAGGACAATAAGAGACTAAGCTTAGTAAATAGCATGAAGGGAAATTCAATAGGGTAAGTTCAAGTAGAGGAAGGAAATTAAAAAATAGAGGAAGAGGTAGTAGTCAAGGAAGAGGCAACTATTTTTCCAACATGAAGTGTTTTCACTGTAATCAGTTAGGACATCCTGCATATAGGTGTCCAGAGAAGGGAAGTACTTCTCAAGGTGGTGACAGAAGAGTGAACTATGTTCATGAAGTGAAAAGTGGGAAAAATAACCCTAAAAACCCATTAGACTCAAAGGAGAGAGAAAACCTTATGATGAGGACAACTCTCATAAAAGAGCCAATGAAGGAAGAAAGCAGTCAGAGGAGAGCACTCTTTAGAGTGAAGTGTTAAATGATGGGAAAGGTGTGTAGAGTCATAATAGACTCAGGATCAACTAAAAATTTAGTGTGAGAGGAGGTAGTCTGTAAGATAATCATGACAAGGATACCCCACACCAACCCTTATAAACTCACATGGCTTAACAATGGACAACATGTCCTAGTTAATGAACAAGCTTGGGTGGAATTCTCCATTGGGAGATATAAAGATAAATTTTTATGTGATGTCTTACCTATGGAAACATGTCACTTACTCCTGGGTAGACCATGAAAATTTGACCGGATGGATATTCATAATGGGGTGAAAAATTCCTACACTTTCAAGAAAAACAATGTGACACACAAAATTCAGTCACTATTGGAGGATGCAGAAGTGAAGTCTACTGGTCCAAATGTTCTTACGATGGGTGAAAAGGAGTTCTTAGAGACTCTATATGAAGGAGGATTTGTCTTTTCACTGGTGTTGAAGCCAAAGGAAGTTGCAGAAAAATCAGAGAAGAAGACAAAGCTACCCAAAGAAGTTCAAGAGATGGTAGAAAAGTATCAAGGGATAGTGAGTGATGGATAGCCAGCCACCTTACCACCTAAGAGGTCAGTAAGCCACCAAATAGAACTAATCCCTGGAGCTACCCTACCCAATAAGGAAGCTTATAAAATGAATCCCCAATACAACGACAAGATAGCTATGCAAGTTCAAGAACTGTTAGAATAATGTCTTATAAGAAAGAAAACTAGCCCTTGTACCATACCCATAGTCTTAGCACCTAAGAAAGGGGGAACTTGGAGGGTATGTATAGACTCTAGAGCAATAAATAGGATTACCATTAGGTATAGGTTCCCTATCCCTAAGATATAATACCTAATGGAATGTCTAGGAGAGGCTAGATACTTTACAAAGATAGACTTATAAAGTGGATACCACCAAATAAGGGTGAATGAAGGGGATGAGCAGAAGAAAACCATTAAAAATGATTGAAGGACTATATGAATGGATTTTCATGCCATTTGGCCGATCAAATGCCCCATAAAATTTCATGAGGTTGATGAATGAGGTACTAAAAGACTACATTGGGAAGTTTTTAGTAGCATACTTGGATGACATACTCATCTTTAGTAGAACAAGAGAAGAGAGACTCAAGCACTTGGAATTGGTATTTAAGAAGCTGCAGGAGGAGAAGTTGATAATCAACTTAGAAAAGTGTGAATTCATAAAGATAGAGATAGTGTACCTTGGGTTTGAACTATCACAAGGTAACTTACAAATGTATCCTAGCAAAGTTGAGGGCATCATCAACTGACCTACTCCAAGGACAAGGACTAAGGTAAGGAGCTTTCATGTTCTTGCACAATACTATAGAAATTTTATTAAATAGTTTAGTGCAATATGTTTTCCTATGTTAGATACAATTAAGGGAGGCATGAAGACCAATTTGGTTTAGAATGAGTAAGATAATAATGGATTTGAACTAATGAAAAACAAGATAGCAACCCAACCAAATTTAGTGTTGCCAAGATTTGAAAAATTGTTCACAGTGGAATGTGATGCCAGCAATGTGGCAATTGGAGCAGTCCTAAGTTAGGAGGGAAGACCAGTGGTTTTCCATTCAGATAAGTTGAGTGAATCTAAGAAGAAATATTTTTCTTATGACCTAGAGGTGTATTCTCTGGTCCTATCATTGAGAAAATGGAAGCATTACCTATTTCCAAAGGAGTTTATAGTCTATTCTGACAACCAAGCATTGAGTTTCTTGAACTCACAAGAAAAATTGAGTCATAAGCACATGAAGTGGGTTTAATACCTACAAGCATATACATTCAACATAAAACACAAGAAATTGTTGCACAATAAAGTTGTTGATTGTTTGAGTAGAAGAGCATTGACCATTCAGGAGATTCAACTACAGAGTATGGGAATTGACAACTTTAAGGAGATGTATGAAGAAAATGAGGACTTTGTAGACATCTACAAGGTATCTCAAGAGTATAAAAGTCACTTTCATAGTTAATACTCTAAATACACTTTGTATTCTGGTCTTTTTTTTAAAGGGGGTTAGTTGTGTGTCCCTAGGGGGTCAATAAGAATGAATCTCATACAAGGGAAACACAATGGTGCACTTAGTGGCCATTTTGGGATTAATTAAACTCAGGAGTTAGTCCAAAGATTCTATTTTTGGCCCAAGATGAACATGGATGTGAAGAGATATGTTGAGGGATGTGTTATCTTTCAGAAGGCCAAAGGAACATCTACAAATGAAGGCCTATATTAGCCCTTACCCTTTCCAACCAGGCCATGGGAATGTCTAAGCATGGACTTTGTGGTAGGTTTACCCAAGACTAGACAATGGATGGAAAATGTCTATGTGATAGTAGACAGATTTAGTAAGATGGCTCACTTTGTGCCATGCAAGACAACAAATGATGAAAGTCAAATAGCTTCCTTATTCTTCAAGGAGGTTGTTAGGATTCATGGTTTTCCACCGAGTATAGTGTCTAATAGAGACACCAAGTTTATGAGCCATTTTTGGAAGACTCTTTGGCAAAAGTTGGGAAAAAACTTATCATTTGGATCTGCCTACCATCCTCAATCAGATGGTCAGATAGAGGTAGTAAATAGGAGCCATGGTAATCTCCTAAGGTGTTTGACAAAAAAATATCATTAGACATGGGACCAACTCATTGCACAAGTATAATATGCTTATAATGATACTGTTATTTGAACCACGGGGAAATGCCCTTTTGAGATTCTATATGGCATCCATCCTAGAGGCATTCATGAACTCAGAGACCTTAAAAATGGAGCTAAAGGAAATGGATATGCTGAGGATTTTGCATATGCTATGAAAGAAGTCCATGAAATAGTCAGGAAGAATCTCACTGAGAATACAGAGAAGATCAGGACCAAAGTGGATCAGAGAAGAAGGGATGTCCAATTCAATATTTGAGGTCTAGTGACAGTTCATCTCAATAAAGTAAGACTTCAAAAAGGAACACCTCACAAACTTTAGATGAGGAGAATTGGTCCATGTGTCATCCTAAAAAAGTATGGAGCCAATGCTTACAAGGTTGAACTTCTAGAGGATTTGGGTTTATCACTAGTCTTAAATGTTTCCAACTTGGAACTGTAGAAAGGCCCAATCCTTGATGTTGATAAGAGTCTAAATGAAGTCATATAGGAGATTGAAGAACTCCACTTTCCATCTACACCAATCAAACAAGTAGAGAGCATTCTGGATTCTAGATTTTTAGAAGAAGACCAAGAAGGAGTATAAAGAAAAATTGATAAAATGACAAGGAAAATCTGATGCAGATGTAGTATGGATCAAGGAAAGTGAGTTTAAAAAGTTGGCAGCTGACACCAACTTACTCGATCCAGGGATGGATTGAAGTCTTTTAATTAGGGGAGGATGGTGCAGGAGCACCTAGGAAATCCTCAAGCCTTAGAAGATTTTGGCTTGTATCTAACCTTACCCAAGTCAGAGACGTGTGTTTTCTTTGAGGCCTTAGTAGGTAATGTGGACTAGGTGAGTTATTGTTAGTACTAAGGTCACCAATTAATCATTGTTAGTTGTTTTTGTTAGTTTAGGCCTAGTTGGTTTGAGGTTGGGATTTGCGTTCAAAATGTGTTCTATACCCATGAGGGATGTAAAATATTCTTTGAGGTCTTTAAATAGGGTTAGTTTGTTGGACTACATAGCATAAAATCCCTACATTCTAGTTGGCATAGTAAATGCAAAAAAAAGATGCCAAAAGTTGTCATGACAACATTTGCAAGAAATTGCAAATGTTGCATGAAACTCAACAACATAGGATCCCCAAAAATGTAGAAGTGGGAACTGATTTCAAATGAACTATAATTGTGGAGAATGACATCTAAGATTCTTTGAGGCTTGAATCCCAAGGAGAGAGTTATTGTAAGCAATTTTTTGAATAGCAAAAGTTACTGCAATTCTTTGTTAGTGTATTTTTTGAGCATTTGGTGTTACAGAGCTTGTTTATGGATTGAATCATAAGATCCAACTATTGATTCATGTAGAGGGGTTGGTTTTAAGAACTATTCTTTTAGGGTATTAGTATTTTTGAGTAAGTTTTTTCTTTGCAGAAAAATAATCCTTAACTAGGTAGTCTACAAGTGTGATTCAGGGTGAATTTTGCTTTCGTGGCTCCCCCATGAAATTAAACTATGTAAAAGATAAAAGGTTGAATGAAATACATAGGGGAGACACTGTACATATTGTATATAGAATTATGAGATTAGGAAAGGTCTTTAGCTATTTTTAAGACAATGCCCTAGGCGAGCTAGGACAGTCCGGTTAGTGGTATGGTGAGGATAAAATCATTTGCAGAGACAAGGGTATGAGATGGAGAACTGAACCAAGAGTGGAGTTAGAGTTTTTAGAGTCCCATTGGTCCCTATTTTCAATCTCATATCTTAGCCAATCTATTTGGATATATTTTTGGAGAGAAATCAGTATGTTGCTTGTAGAGAGCTAAAATAGGCCTAAAAGCCTTACTTTCTAGGATAGTGATGTACAAACAACTTGGGAATTTGAGAACTTACAAATACTTTAGGTCTCCCAAAAGTGTATCTAGATCCCTAATTAGTTTTGGGGGTTATGTGCATGGTTTCAAAGAAAATATTGAAAAACTCATTGAATAGGGCTAATAGTTATTTTAGGCCTAATAGGGAATTTGGGTGTGAATTTGAAACTCAATTGTCTTGGGGTGAAATACCTATGAAATTTAAATTGAGTGCATGTAGATTGAAAATTCAGAGCATATACAAGACCCTTGTAACATGTGTGGTGTTGATTTCAAGGATTTGGCATTAAAAGCCTTGGAACCAATGTGGAGCATGGTGAGACAAAATTGATGGTGGAAGTCCTTCAAGGTGAAGCACAATATTTGAAATCTTAAAGAAGAGTTAGGGAGAGTCTTAGGCTTAGTGCCTAGGGGCTAGAGTGGTCCTATAGAGAATATTAGGATCCTAATTGGACTAGGACAAGAGAAGTCCTGTCGTGTGGTATTGTGAAAGCACACCATTGAAGCTTACTTCTATTAGAAATATATTTATAACACCTCAAAACAAGATTTTTAAATCTATACAAACCCTTTCCAATATCATTATATCAATACCATTTATTCTACCCAATACTAGTTTTCTTCCAGTCATGTTGTTGACTATGATGACACATGTAATAGAGATTTTTTTTTTTTAACCTCATTGATCAAACGGAACCAAAACCCAAACCTGAATGTAAGTTTTTCATTTTTGATTTTTTTAAGAAAAATTAGTCTATCCACTATATATATTTATTGAATTATAACTAATTCCAAGACTCATCTAGGAAATAATCAGTGAAGAAAACCTAGAATCCTATTCGATTACAAGTATATCAGTATAAAATAAAAGCCTGTACAAATATATCTACTTTCAAAATGTGTAAGTGATAACCACGCAGATACATTTCCACTTTGGGGATAATTGAGATTTTATAAGAATACCATCAAGACTGATATCTTCATGCTTCAAGGATCTATTTCTATCAAAAAATTAAGCCCCAAAAAACTAAACCTCAGAAACTTACATTTATTCTTCCATTTGTGTTATCTCCATCTCCAATTGACCATTATTCTGCCACTTTTATTTCTAGGCATTTTCCCATCCATCTGGAGGTGTTATGAGAATTTCAATGATCCAGCCACCTTTTTCTTCTATAGGCGGTCCATGAATCACCCCTTGCAGAAAAATACCATCATTCAGAGAAGAACCCACTAAGGATGGAAGGTTTGAATCTGGTACACTAGTGGGAAACAACATAGCCTATGTTCTATTATCTTGATTGGACACCTGGATGAGTGTTCTCAGAGAAATGTTGGGGGAACCCAATATGTCTACTAAGGCATATATCATTCGCTTGATTTTTGTGGCTAGATCCTTGCCAAAATCCTTATCCACAACCTGCAATATGGTTTCAACATATTGTTTCCCCACCTTTGGTCTTCATATCTTTCAGAAATAGTGGATGTTAAATGTGTAGTAGTGGTCTTGAAATATCCATGTAAGTCCTTATTCTAAGTGTAGCTATCCTCTTAGGCTAGGAGTCCTTTATTGGATTTCCCTAAATTGCCTTCTCTTTTGTTAGCCGAAGGGATTTTGTATCTGAATTCGTGTTTCAATGGGTAGGTTAAGTTCCCAAATCTGGTAAAGGTCATATTTTGAAAGATTATAAAATTGGTTTTATATGTACTCAAAGTATTTTTCCTTAACATATCCTTTTGCAACATTGGCATAAAATTGATTTTGTGCTTCTCCTTCGCAAAAAATCACTTACACAGCGTGTTTTCTGTAACTAACAAACTTTAAAGTATCAAAGGTCAGTGAAAGTTGAAAATAAGAGATTTGGGAATAAGGAAGCTTTGGGCATTCAGATCAAATCTAATTCAAGCACAATGAATGATTGAATGAGGAAGAATTCAAGATGCAATCTTAATGGTGAAAAAGTGGAAAATGGCTTCTCCACTACTCCAAAAGGCGGGTTTTGACATGCAAAGTACATTTTTTGAAAAATCATTATATGGAAGAACTTCGAAGAAGAATCAATCTCATAGGTGATCCAAGGCATAAATAAAGCCAATGAAATCAAGACATACCATTTTAGCATCTCAATGAGCTAAATTTCTCCTTCAGCAAATTTTTGGGCCAAGAGCACTCCAAAAGTATTTCTCCACCGAAAGGGAAGTGGAAAAGTAATTTTCCGCTACCTCCATAAAGTTACCATTACAGTTACTAAAGTGAAAAGATGTTTCTTAATAGAACATGGGGAGTTAATTAATTAATTCAAATAAAGTAATTTTACTGCATAACAAACTTTTTCATTGATGTCTTAGTCTCTTCATTCATGTGGCATGGGAAGTCGGCCGTTAAACGGTAAGAATTCAAATTTATAAAATCAGTGAGGTATTACAAACAAAATCTACCATATATTTAGTGAATTGTTTGAATATGAAGCTCTTGACTATAGTCATTCCTTGCTCTTGTGTTCTTGAGAGATCTCCCTTATCCTAAGTCAGAATTAGTTGAAGCATGGCTACTAAATTCATGGGATTTGATGGGATGAATGACATCACATCCTATTGGCATAAAATTATGGACACCTCCTTAAAGTTCTTCAATATGGAAAACTTTTAGAGTAGATTGAAGGTACACCAAATACACCTTGTCATTGAGAATTTAAAGTAGAGCAGGTTAGTAGAAGCTATCGATTTTCCTATTGTCATTCAAGCTCTTGATCTTGTTTGAGAGTCCATAGCTTGATATAATCCAGATACCAAGAAAATCCTCCTTCCCAACAACATGGTGCTTCTATCCATTGATTGAGATTCTATCCTGAACTCCCTACGCATTGCAAAGCAAGCTGAATATTTACATATGACATATAGTCAAGCGGTTACTGAATATGGATCAAAGAAGGCAGTGTGGAAGAAAGAAATAATGAAGTCATGGTTTTAAGAGCCGAGGAGCGCCAAAGGAAAGTTTCCCAAAACATTATACTACACGAATATGAAGCCAGAGATTGTAGACATCTTGGTTCTACTCCATAGTATCCGAGGTGAGAGTGACGCACTGAACTTCATTGAGCATAAATTCTTCTTTGTCCAGGTGATTTGTTCTCAACACCATTTCATCGATTGGGCTCTTATGGTATGCAAGAATCTCTCTAGTTCCCTAAGTAGAGCTAAGATTCAGAATAAGTTCTACATGTCTTTAGTTCTTATATATATATTGGCAACAATTCAAATTTGGCTAGGGCTTCCTAGATTAGAAGAGTTCCCAGATGATGCTAAAACCTATGAATTTTTTCCATGTCCACAATTACATAACAATTATGTCGAATATCTTAGAGTTAATGATATATTTACAATGAGACTGTGTAGGGAGCTACAAGGTTTCCTAGAAAGGAGGTTTTCTCCTAAAGCCATGGCTTTTATTAGCCAATTTGGGTTCTTTTCCATTCAATTTGCAGATTTTTCATATATTCGTCTTGGAGAATTTAATCACTTCCCTTTGAAGTTTTCCAAATATCCTGATGATATGATTATGTTGGTCGAGGTAATGAGGAAAGCACTCAAAGTGAACCTGATATGTGTTGATTGTAAGAAGAATGGCTACAATTTCTTGATGACCATTGGAGCTTACAGTTTCATATCCCGGTCTGAGGCAAAGAATATTCTAAAGACATTATCAAAGAGGTTTCAGTTAGAGACATATGATGTCTTGAGGCCGTAGTATGATCCTCTAAATTATGTCAGAGATTCCCTAAAAATGAGTCATGTAATTCATCATCTTGATAATATTGAAGACTACTGGGCTAACAACAAAGATGAAATAGAGAGCAGAGAGACATTCTATGCCAGGTTAACCATTGAATACGTAAAAAAGTTCAAAGTTAACATTGTAGTGGAGGGGTTGGAATATGATGGTCAACATATGTATGATAATACATATTTGGACAAAATAAAGCCACTCCCTATAAGCTACAAGCCCATGCTAGGGCAGGCCATTAATGTCTTAGAAACCTTAATGAGTAGGATTTATAAAAGAATAGAGTAGTGGGTTGAATGGATTACAAGTAGAAGGAAGAGGTCGGAAAGGAAGCCTCCTTCTTAGCGAACCTAGGCAAAAGCTACTTCACTCACTGAAACAACATCTTTAGTAATGATCACAACTGTGGCCAAAGTTTCATCTTAGCCAACTGGTGGAGGTGATGAGCATCCTAAGAAAGAGATCAAACCAAAGAAGACACGTGGAGAGGGCCTTCTTTAAGACATTAGGTCAATAGAAGACACAGTTTCTATAGACCTACTCAAGCCTACAAAAGATCCCACTAAAGGTGCAAGATCTGAGAAATTAGTTAAAGATAGTGTTGTAGATACACAAGTTGACACTTTGATCGAAGATACTCCAAGATGAGGATCCCCTATCGTAGTAGAGGTGGGTGAAGATACCTCCAATACCGTAGCTACAGAATCATATGAGAGGGTTTAGAAGAAATAAGAAGTTTCTCAAGTCATTATATTAGTTTCCTCCTCTCCTACATTAGTGAATCCATTTTCTTCTAGGCCTAAATCTACTCCTTCGATCATAAGGAAGATATTCATAGAAGAGTTGGTTTCTTCTTCCAAAGTTACCAATGTTGAATCCTAGATAGAACATACTCTAGAGTGTAAAAGGAAGAGAGCAAAGGAAGGGACTTCCAACAAAGATACTCTCTCATGGGCCTTGCAACCCAACATCAAAGTGGGTAAAGTAAAGAAAGTTAAGACAATGTCTACACTACTTCAAGATCCTAAAATGGGGCATTTCACTATGGAGGTGGCCAAGCCTACAAAGGAGGGTAGAATTGAAGATATGACTACCTCTAATTTTCATTTTTATTCATTTGACATGGGGCTTGCTCGGCATGACACCAAGGTAGATTTGTGGAAATCCACCATTGTGGTAATAGAAGAAGAGCTTGAAGAGCTCAAGATTGCTAAAGTTCAGCTTAAAGAAGAAGTATCTGAGATAACTAACTTCATCAGACAACTTGTCACCCCGATAGCAAGTGTTCCCAGTACCCAAACTATTGGAGATTTGATTCTGCACAGTTGATTGATTGTATGTTTGTCATTGATGACAACATATAATATACAGTAGTACTTTTGTATGTACTTATCCGTATGATGACATGAAGACTTGCGTTGATAGATACATGTTGTTGACATGTTTATTATGCCATGTTCATACACGTAGACCCAGATATGATGTTTCAGTAAAGATATGTAATTCTGTTATTGACAGTTACAGTTTTGGAGGAATTACGGTTTAAGGCCGACCTATGTAACATGTTTATCGAGTTGCACCTATCTTTAGGATATGCATGTGTATATTCATGATGAGTTATGAGTTGTTGATATTAATCTAAAGGCGTCAAACATATTTCAAGAAGATTTCAAAGTTATGATTAAATTGGTAAACCCAACTTAGTGAAGCGACGCATCTATTTAGTTTATACTTGTGTGGTTGTAATTATGCTTGTGCGCTTAGTAGAGCCGACAAGGATGTTAAGAAGAGTTGTACTACAGGTCACATGATCTCATACTTGGTGTATGTACTTATAGAAGGTCATTTATGATAAGAAGAGTTGCAAAAGCCAGAGATAAGAAAAGCAGAGCAGAGTGTTAAAGCAGCAGAGCTATATTTATCATATGTTGATAATATAGATATTGAATTTGAAGCTTTCAGAATATAGAGAAGATTGTTGTAGTGATTTACAAGAGGTTAAAGCATTAGCACACAAAAGGAACTGATCAGAAAAGAAGTGTCACAAACAATAGTTCACCTTGTTGATACAGTGTGTATCAAATAACCAGAAGGTTTTAGTCTTCACCACTTGGACAGTGAGTCCACCACCCCTAACAGGGTTATTGTAAAAGACTCCTAACATGGTCTAACCCTTAACCAGGTCACTATACTACTAAATTTTAATGAACAAAGCCTAATAGGGTTGGAAGATCTTTTAACAGGGATCACTATAAATAGTATACTTCTTTGTCGATACTAATTCCCACCGGGGTTTTTACCATTTGGTTTCCCCGTAACCAAATTGATGTTTTGTGTAATGTGTTACCTGAATGTGCATTTACTTTGTTTCAATATGGATTAATAAGTATGAGATAAAGTTAAAGTTGTTGATAACTGATTCACCCCCCCTCTCAGTCATCCCTGAAGTACTCTAACAATTGGTATCAGAGCCAAGTGCCTTGGAGAGAAATCCTAACAGCTTAAGGTAGATCAGATGGCATACTTTAGAAAATAGAGCCCTAAGTTTGATGGAGAGAACTATCTAGATTGGAAGAACAAAATGATAACACATCTACAATGTGTTGGCTTTGAGATCTTTGAGATTCCTACACAAGAAGTTGTAATTCCATCTTTGAAAGACCTTGCAAAGGATGATGCTACTAATAGACAAAAGAAAAAATTTACCAATAATGCAATTGCCAAAGAAGCCCTAATCAACGCCTTATCTGAAAGTGAATTTTACGAAATAAAAAAGATTGACAAAGCATATACCATATGGAAATATTTAGAAGACATGTTTGAAGGAGATGTTCAAGCTAAGAATGCACATAGAAAGACATGGAAGAAGAAATACAATAGTCTTGAGATGTTACCAGAAGAAAACATTAGAGCTTACAATCAGAGAATAAATGAAGTAGTATCCGGAATCAGGAAAAATGGTGGTGAAATATCAGAAGAAGATATAATGGATAATTTGTCAACTAATTTGACATTAGAATATGAAAATAAGATCAGTATTCTAGAGGAAACTATGCAATTCTCACAAAACTTCAATAGAGAGACTTTGACAAGTAAAATCTCTGCATTTGAGATATCAAGATTAAAGACTGAACCTAAGAATGAAACAACCTTCAAAGCTTCAATCCATAGTAAGAAATCCTCACACATCTCTAATCATAATGAGAATGAAGAAATTGATGAAGAGCTAGAAGAGATAATTTCCATGATTTCTAAGAGAGAAAAGAAAGGAAAAGGAAAGTATGAAGGACAACTTCCATTCAAGTGTTTTTCATGTAATAAGATTGGTCACTTTCCATCTAAGTGTCCCACAAGAGTCAAGAAGTTCAGATCTGATTACAAACCTAAATATAGGAAGGAATGTTACCATGCTGAAGAAGGTGTAACTAATGAAGATTCAGGAGAAGATGAGATTGGATTCATTACCCTTAAAGACGCGGAAAGGTTGCTTGAAAAAATGGACATTGTAGATAAAGAAGAAGAACAAGAATTAGCCTTAATTTCCAAAGCAGATGTCAGAACTGATTGGATCATTGACAGTCGATGCTTACACCACATGATAGGTGACAAAGATAGATTTGTTCATCTAGAAAAATACAAAGGTGGTATGGTTAGATTTGGAGATAACACTCCTAAACCTATCATAGGTAGAGGATCCATCACCTTGGATGGAAAGAACAAGACAATTGATGTTCTATATGTTGATGGTTTGCACCATAATCTGCTAAGTGTTGGATAGCTACTTGATAAAGGTTATCATCTAGAGTTCAAAGACAACAATTGCATTATTAGCAACAAGGATGGAGACATGATTGCATCAGGCTCTAAAACAAAGGGTAATGTTTTTCAGCTCAATTCAGATGTAAGTTGTTTTGTTGCAAAAGTATATGATAGTTGGTTATGGCACAAGAGACTATGTCATATCAATTTTGACAATATACTAAAGATCAGTAATGTCAAAGAAGTTAGAGACCTACCAAGTATTGCAAGACCGGTTGAGATAATTTGCAGGGAATGTGTTATGGGTAAACATGTGAGGAGTTCCTTTAGAAGCAAGCAGACCTCAGTTGAAAAAAAAGTTGGAATTAGTGCGTATAGATTTATGCGGTCCTACTCAAACAAGATCATACTATGGTGAGAGGTACTTTATTTTGTTTGTTGATGATTTTTCTAGGATGATGTGGGTTGTGTTCTTAAAGGAAAAGTCAGAAGCCTTTGAGAAATTAAAAATATTGGAAGCTAAGGTTGAGAATGAATCTGGACTAAAACTAAAATTCTTAAGATCAGATAGAGGAGGAGAATTCACCTCTGACAATTTTTATGATTACTGTGAAGAACATGGAATAAAAAGGTAGTTGACTGCCTCTAGAACACCTCATCAAAATGGAATTGTAGAAAGGAGAAACATGATTATACTTGATACAGCGCCCACCATGATGATTGAAGGAAAAGTGGCACACACCTATTGGAGATATGAAGTGAACACATCAGTATATACTATCAACATAACACAATTGATACCAGGCATCGACAAGACACCCTATGAACTTTGGTTTGGTAATGTACCTACAGTAAAATACTTTAGAATATTTGGCAGCAAGGGCTACATCAAGAGAGATGATAGTATTGGCAAGTTTGATGCTATAAGTGATGAACGTATTTGTGTTGGTTACTCTACAAGAAGAAAATCTTATAGATGTTCCAATTTGAGATTAAAGAAGATAATTGAAAGCACACATGTTAAGATTGATGAAAAGTTTATGATTCAAGAGAGGTACTATGATTATGCACCTTTGATTGAAGAAGAGCCCAGGGCTAATAGTAAAGATACTATGATTGAAGAAATGTTTGATTGCATTGATGTCTCATGCAATGACCCTGATTCATGTAATGAAGAACCATAGATTATAGAGGAAGAAGTCACACCTAAGGTTCCAAAGTTTACATCAAGATACCACTCTAAAAATGATATCATTGGAGATCAAAGTAGCAGTGTTTTGACTAGATCAAAAGCAAAGAATCTAACAGTGGATGAAGAGGTATGTTTACTTTCACAGATTGGACCTTTAAGTGTTGAAGATGGTTGTAATGATTCTGATTGGAAAAATGCAATGAAAGAAGAACTAGATCAGATAATCAAGAATGAAACATGGGAATTGGTTCCTAGACCAAGTGATCAAAATGTGATTGGAACAAAATGGATTTTTAGAAACAAAATGAATGAAGAAGGTATAGTAATAAGAAACAAAGAAAGATTAGTATGTAAAGGATACGCGCAGAGAGAAGGAATCGATTACACTGATACATTTGCCCCTGTGAGTAGAATGGAAGCCATAAATTTGTTTTTGGCATATGCAACATTAAAAGAATTTAAAGTTTATCAAATGGATGTTAAATCAGCCTTTTTTGAATGGTGAATTAAAAGAAGAAGTCTACATAGAATAGCCTGAAGGATTTAACCTTTCAGATAGATCTATGGACTTAAACAGGATCCAAGATCGTGGTATGAGAGACTAGATGTTTATCTCACCAAGATTGGATTCAAGAAAGGAGCAGTAAATTGCAATTTGTTCACAAGAGAAACACCTGATGGACTACTATTAGTTTCCATATTTGTTGATGACATTATCTTTGGAGGTAATGACAAGCTTAGTATAGCATTTGCAAAAGAAATGCAGAATGAATTTGAAATGAGCATGATTGGTCCTATAAAATACTTTTTGGGACTGAATGTAAAATAGAAAGATAAAGGAATATTCACTAATTAGTGAAAATATGTGAAGGAAATATTGAAAACCTTCAAGATGGAGGATTGCAAGCCAGTATGCACTCCTATGATCATAGGAAGTAAACTTTTGAAAGATGATGACTCCACAGCAATTGATAAAACATTGTACAAATCTATGATTGGAAAGCTTATTTATCTAACTCAATCAAGACCTGACATATCTAATGTAGTTGGCATTGTTGGAAGATTCGAAGCTGAATCCAAGCATAATCACCTAATGGAAATCAAGAGGATATTTAGATATCTTAAGGGAACTATAGACTATGGTTTATGGTATCCTATATCAGAGAATACACAACTTCTTATGTATACTAATGCAGATTGGGCAAGTTGTATTGATTACAGGAAGAGCACTTCAGGAGGAGCAGTATTTCTTGGAGAAAGGTTGGTATCTTGGACAAGAAAGAAGCAAAACTATATTTCTCAGTCAACAGTAGAGGTAGAATATGTTGCAGCAGCACTGACTTGTACAACAATTGTTTAGATCAAGCAAATGGTTAAAGACTTTCGTATTCAGATTGACTATCCTATTGTTATTCATTGTGATAACACCAGTACTATTAACATGTCTAAGAACTCTGTGATGCACGCAAAGACAAAACACATAGAGATCAATTACCATTTTTTGAGAGAAAAATTTGTAGACAAGGAAGTGACATTGGACTATGTAAGCACAAAAGATCAGTTAGCAGACATTTTCACGAAGCCTTTAGCAAAGGATACTATTGATTATCTAAGGGAGAAGTTGGGAGTCAGTCCCTCTCCTAAGTCTGATTAGAGAAAGCAGCAAGTACATTAGTCATATGTGACTGATGAATGGTTGACTACTCTACTTCTGGGGTAGTATGTACTAAAAACAAAGAACACAAACAATGAGCAAAACAAGGAACACATACAAGGAGCTTATGCTCTGGGGGAGTATACACAGTCTATGTAACTGCAGCAGTGTAGATGAATCTTTGATGAGGATATTGAGAATATTGTAAAAAGAAAGAAGACATCATGAACATAAGTTGTTTTTATCATATGTTTCCATCAATGCCAAATGGGGAGATTACTAGAGATTTGATTCTAAACAGTTGATTGATTGTATATTTTTCATTGATGACAACATATAATACACAGTACTACTTGGGTGATACCACAATAGTGGGTTACACTTTTTGGGAGGAAGGAATTCACCCCGAAAAGTGTTACCCACTAAAAAATGTTAGATACTTTCGATCGGAACAACTAAAAACTTTCTATCAGAAGTAACTTCTGATCAAAAGTACCCAAAATGGGTACTTTCGATCAGAAGTTACTTTTGATCAAAAGTACCTAGTTACTTTCGATCGAAAGTAACTTGGTTACTTTTGATCGAAAGTAATTAGGTTTATTTTGGCGGAATAAAATCCGCCAAAACAGTCATTTTGATTGTTTCGGCTGGGTTGAAAGTGACAGAGAATAGTGGCTTCCGTTTTATCAAATGTCAATTTGCTTTAGGTTTTTCACATTTCTAATTTGCATATTTTATTGTTTTATAATATATATTGTTTGTATATATGCATTTTAATGTTTTTTAATATATATTGTTTGTAAATTTGTATATATATGC
>MU223344.1:906157-923269 GCA_018584345.1 Thuja plicata | reverse complement strand
CCTGAGTTTCCTTACAAGTGGTATCAGAGCCTGATCAACTTTTGATCCTAGTTGTTGGGTAGGGTTTTTTGAGCTAATCTCAAGTTGAGTGGGAGTTTTTTGTGTAGAGAATTCTGAATCTTATTTGTAGATTGAGATGGCAGGTTCCTCATACAATAGAATGGAGGTGGAGAAATTTAATGGCACTAATTTTGAGTTGTGGAAATGCAAGATGGAAGACATGCTTGAAGACCACAATCTATGGGAGGCTACTTCACTTGTTGTGAGACCTACACTGATATCTCAAGCAAATTGGGAGATCAAGGATCGGAAGGCTAAGGGTCTCATCAGACTCTGTCTAGCAGATGTCGTTCTTTTGAATGTTCTTGATGAGACTATTGCAAATTCTTTGTGGACACGGCTTGGGTCTGTGTATCAGGCCAAGTTTCTGGTGAATAAGTTGTTCCTGAGAAAGAAGTTGTATTCTTTAAGAATGGAGGAAGGTGGATCTGTAACTGATCATCTCAATGCATTCAATTTATTGATTGCATAGTTGGCATCATCTAGTGCCAAGATCGAGGAGGAGGATCAATGTATGACCCTACTTTGTTCATTGCCGGATTTGTGGGACCATCTTGTGATGGCTCTCGGAAGTACTATAGTCACATTCTGTATGGATGATGTGGTGTCTTCACTGCTATCTGAGGAGATGCGAAGAAAGACTTTGCATTTGTCTAAGGAAGCCCTTGCTGTTCATGGGAGATCCAATGACAAAGGAAAGTAGAATGACAATAAGTCAAAGAAGGGAAGATCCAAATCCTATGGGAGTTCTAAAACTCCTCGAAAGTCCAAGGCAAAATGTTGGAACTGTGACAAATCTGGGCACTTCTGGAGGGACTGCAAAGAACCGAAGAAGAAGAAGAAATTCTCAGATTTAGCTTCTAAAAAACTCAAGAAGATGGAGATGCTTTTATTGCTGCTTTGTAAGCCCATGCATTCGATGATGTGTGGTTAGTAGACTCAGGTGCTTATTTTCACATGACCTCTCATAAAAAATGGTTCTCAAAATAGGAAGAGTTTCATGGTGGAAAGGTTCTTAGCTTGATGCATGCATTGCTCAGTGCAATAGTTCTTTTGTTTAAAAGAAGAGAGTGACTATCAATTCATCCCCACAATATGAATGAGGAGTAAAGAAGATTGTGGAAAAGGGTTCTGATGGCAGTGCAGAAAGTGTACCTAAGGGTGCAAACACTTTGGAAGGAAAGCTTCCTGTAGAAAAGACAATGTTGTAGCATATGAGATTTGGCCACATTGGTGAGAAGGTTCTTAGGACCTTGAAAACTAAACATCTCGTCGAGGGGATAAATGATTGTAATCTTGAATTCAATTTCTATGAACACTGTGTTTATGGTAAGAAAAATCATGTTCAATTCTACTCTAGTTCTCACAAGTCTTCTGGTATTTTGGATCTTATTCATTTTGATGTATTTAGTCCTGTAAAATTTCCTTCTATCTCCATTTCTATATATTTTGTATCTTTTATAGATGATTATAGTAGGACTTGGATATATTTCCTGAAAAGTAAGACACAGGTTTTCAGTCGGTTCAAGGAATTTCAGGCTCTCATGGAGAATTAGACTAGTAAAAGAATCAAGTGTGTGAGAACTGATAATGGTGCTGAGTTTTGTTCCATATAGTTTGAATAGTTCTGTAAAGAACAAGGATTCAAGAGACATAAGACAACTCCTTACACCCCGTAGGAAAATGGAGTTGCAGAGAGAATGAACAGGACACTGATGGAGAAGGCTAGGAGTATGCTTAGTGGAGCTGGTTTAGAACAAAGGTTTTGGGCTGAAGTTGTGGCCACTGCTTTCTATCAGGTTAACAGATCTCCTACATCAGCTCTTGTTGGTAAGACACCCATGGAGGTGTGGTCTGGTAAGAAGCCTTCAATTAGAGATTTTCATGTTTTTGGTTGTGAAGCTTATGCACATATTCCAAAGGAGAAAAGATCTAAGTTGGAAAACAAAGCTGTCAAATGTATTTTCATCAGATACAGTGTTGGTGTGAAAGGTACAAGCTTTGGGATCCTATGACTTGTAAGGTGTTGCATAGTAGAAATTTTATTTTCAGAGAGCTAACATCTTCTCCTGTTGTGCTGAAACCAGATGAAAAAGAAAAGGAAAATGATGTTATTCAGTTTCCTCCTACCCCTGAGAAGACTGAACAGAGAGACCATGTTGGGTCTAATGATGAGGAGAGATCTAGCAGCTCTGATAGTTCAGAATAAGAGGAAGAACAACCTCAACCTCAACCCTTGAGGAGATCCACGAGAGAAAGAAAGCAACCAGAAAGGTTTGGTTATTCTATATTATATTCCAGTTGTACTTTTGCTTTGATCACTAACATTGATGAGCCTAAATCTGTGAAAGAGGCTTTGGGCATGGAAGATGTAGGTGCTTGGATTGAGGCTATGGATGATGAGATGGCTTCATTAGAGACAAACAAAAATTGGGACCTTGTACCTTTGCCTAAAGGGAGAAAATCTATTGGCTATAAATGGGTGTTCAAGAAGAAATTCTATGTAGATGACAGTGTTGAAAGGTACAAAGCTAGATTGGTTGCAAAGGGGTATTCACAAGTAGAGGGAATAGATTATGGTGAAATATTCTCTCCTATTGCAAAGTTGAAATCCATTAGATTTTGTTATCTCTTGCTGCATCATATGATTTAGAGATAGAATAAATGGATGTGAAGACAACTTTCCTTCATGGTGATTTGGATGAAGAGATTTATATTTTAGAGCCTGAGCACTATATTGTTAAAGGTAAAGAATCCTTAGTTTGTAGATTAAATAAATCTCTATATGGTTTGAAGCAATCTCCTAGGATGTGGTACCTTAAGTTTGATGCGTTTGTGTTTTCAATTGGATTTGTAAGATCAAAATCATATCATTGTATTATATGTTGATGATATGTTGTTGTTTGGCAAGGGTAAGGGTATGATTTCTAATTTTAAATCTTAGTTGTCAGCACAGTTTGAGATGAAAGATCTTTGGTATGGAAATCAGTAGAGACAGGTCTAACAAAAAACTTTGGTTGAGTCAAAGTAAGTATGTGAAGTCTGTGTTGGACAGGTTCAGCATGGCAGATTGTAGACCACTATGTGTTCCTATTTTAGTGGGAACAAAGTTATATGTAGATGATTGTCCAAAATCTCCTAGTGAGGTGAAGGACATGAGTAGAGTACCTTATGCTAGTGCACTTGGCATTCTTATGTATGCTATGGTCTGTACTAAACCATACATTGCCCAAGCAGTGGGAGTCCTGAGTTGGTTTATGGCTAACCCTGGATGGGTACATTGGGATGCAGTTAAGTGAGTATTCAAATATTTGAGGGGTAAATCAGATTACTCCATATGTTACCATGGTAACTCTTTTGGATCTCTACATTTAGTTTTTATTCATGGGTTTGTGGATTTAGATTGGGCAAGTGATATTAACAATAGAAGATCCACTAGTGCTTATGTGTTCACTATGTTTGGTGGTGCCATCTGTTGGATGAGTAAGCGACAACCTGTGGTTTCTTTGCCCACTACAGAAGCTGAGTACATGGCTGCTACTCATGCTTGTAAGGAAGCCATTTGGCTTAGGAGATTGTGTTCTGATGTTGGTGTTGATGCAGAACAGATTACTATTTGATGTGATAGTCAAAGCACTATTTGCCTTGCCAAGAATCCAACTTTCCATTCCAGAACGAAGCACATTGATGTGCAGTTTAACTTTGTGAGAGATATGGTGGAAGATGGAATGATAAATTTGGAGAAGGTAGATACTATGAAGAATCTCACAGATGCATTAATGAAACTAGTGGGCACTGCGAAGTTCAAATGGTATTCTGATTCTATGGGCCTTTTGGCCTATAGCGATTAGTTCATGTTATGTTCCTATTGCTCTTACAAGGTGTTCGACAAGTGGGAGAATGTTAGGAATAAGGTGTCTCAACCTTGGATAATTCCTATTCTTATTATTTGTTTTGTAAAATGTATTTCTTGCAAATAATGTAATTAAGTGTGAGTGTACATGTCTAGTTGGCGTGTTGATGTGTCACTCCACTTGATGTGTTGGCATCTTGAATTGTGTGTAAGGAGATCATGGCTAAAATGGTTATGACGGATTCCTATGACACGTAAGAGCTATTTCTAGGAGATTTCAATGACAAGTGAAGACATGCAATAACATGGGGCAACTGATAAAGTTGTGTACTGTACACTCTTCCAATCCTAATACGACTATCTTTGGGAGTTGCCCTAAAAAGGAAAGTGCAATGATATAAGGATTTTTTAGGGTTACAAGAGAGGATGCAAAAAGAGTGCATTGTTGGTATAATCTGATGCTACTGGATTTGTCTGTGTGTGTCGATTGTCTCCTAAAAGAACTTGCATTGCAAGTGTGTTGTAATCATTGTGTTGAAGATAATACATTGTGTAGGTTTTGGAGTGCTGGGGTTTTTTACCGAAAGGTTTTCCCTAGTGTAAATCATTGTGTCATTCTCTATTTTCTGTATGCATGGTATATGGTTGCAATATCTTTGTTAAAGTAGTTAAGGAATCTGAAATTGTAAGGATTTAAATGAATTTGCACAATACTTTCCTTTAAATATTAGTGTAGGAAGCTGTTTCCGCACCTAATTTTCCTTACAGAAACTAGGTAATGTTCTCCTAAGGCTGGAAATAGAGAGGAATAATATTGACAAGAATCTAAAAACTCTTGCATCAGAGAGAGTGAGAGGTCAAGAATGCATAGTGATGTTGCATGTGGTGCTTAAAATGAAGACCAAGGAGGTGCTAAAGGCCAAGATATTATAGAAAGGAGATGAGCCTTTGATCGAATGGCTTCAAAGCTTGGAATTTAAGATCAATATGATCATCCAAGCTAAAACAGGGTTGCAGCAAACAAATGTCAAGATAAAGGAAGAGCAGAGAAAATATTTTAAACTCCTTCAAGGTCTGCACATGGAATCACAGACAAGAGGTCATGGAAAAGAAATGATCAAATTGGCTAGTATGCATAAATCATTTTCCAATTATGTGCATAAGCTAGAAGAACATTCTTCCACCCATTTGGAAAAGGTGCTAGAACTTTAGTAGTTGAGCGGATGCATCTATAAATCCATGGAAGAGCTGGAGGATCATACAGATGCAATCAAGAGCCTAGCCAAAGAACATTCCAGATGGCTCATTAGATACACTAATCTCCATATCAATAGGCATGAAGAGCTTATCCCGATCATTACGGCTGTCACTACCTATAGAGATAAATTAGACAAAGGGAAGTAAACTAAAGCTTAGATAGACTCCCCTGTGTACTAAATTTTGATAGTATTATAATGGATAAACTTTGTTTATCATTTCTGGTTAGGGAAGTTGAACCATTTTGGTTACCCCTTTTTGTAATGGTCCAACTCTGGAAACCTATATATATTATTTCAAAAATTAATACAAGAGTCGGCTAAATTTTGGTGTGAAAGATAGCATTTTGCTGAGTCAAATTTGTATGTCTGAATGCCATTTCTTTAACTGCTCCACTACATTGCATTTATATATCTATTAATTTGAATGTTTCTTTGGAATTAGATTTACAATTTGTGGTTGAACCAGATTTCTGTATTATGATTTGATACAGTTAATTAGGGGGAAATATGTTGTTATTATAAGTCTGGGAGATGTCCCTATGAAATAGATTGATTCATTGTCACTATATCATTAAACCTTTAAGTCTTACATTTGCATTTTCATTATCGGTTATTGCATTACCAGTTTTAAGGAGTCATATGATTGATGAAGTCTTGAAATTGGCTAAAGTTAGAGTTGAATCTATCCTTCGTGAGCTATTTCATGTCTAGCTTTAGCTTGGTTTACCTCTTTTGTTCTCAGGTCAAGAACATACCCCTGTTAGAATACGAAGGATCAATATTCATTGAAGATCATTTACTTAAGGGATCTATACCTTTAAATTGAAAGGGAAATTATTTATTTAGTCACAATTTCCCAACTATTGTATTCAATTATTCTTAAATATTTGGGTATTCTAGAGTTAAAGAAAAAATAACAATCTATTTACCAATAGATTTTTGGAAACTCTGTTGGGGAGACGAACAATCATTATACTAGAAGCATATCATGAAGAAAGATGGTGCTTCCCCATGAAAATATGATTCTTGTGCTCCAACCAAATCTTGGTTTCTAAGACAATCAAGAGGATCTCATTTCCTCACTGAATACTTTTGTTTGGAAATACAGAAGAAACACTAAGCAATATAGAAATGCCAGTCAAGTGCTAGAGCACGAAGAAGCTAGGACATAAGAACTTGAAGAAGCCATCTGAAGGAGAAATCTAAGGAGGGCACGACACCAAGAAGAGTATGAAGATAGAATAGAAGACTAGTTGGATCCCTGGAGCCGAAGAGGTTTGTTAGGAGTGCAAAGAAACAAGGTGGTACAGACCCAATTTTTGAGAGAATTGCAAACCTTGATTTTTGTCTACTTGAAGTACCCCGTCAAAAGAACAAAAATAATAAGAGAAAAAGAAGACCCCGTTCACCTCCCAAACAATCAACCCCTTTGTCCACTACTTGTCAAGTGTTAACTTTGCACAAAGTATTTGCTCCTCCTATTGTCAATCTAACACCGTATCTACCTCTAGTAATTATGGCACTTCCTTGGGCCACTGCAGCTAGACCATTGCAATTGGCAGCATATAATCCCCTCCCTTTAGGTTCAAGAAATAATTTCCCCAAATTCTCTGGAGATGGGAAAGCATCTATAGATGAACACATTTCTATATCCTTTTCTTCACTTAATATTTTAGCAGTGCGAGAGGAAGATGTGGCCATCAGATTATTTGTTGAGACCCTTGTTGAAGGTGCTGATGATTGGTTCCATCACTTTCCCAACTCTTCTATCATAGATTGGGATTCTATGTGAAATTCTTTTGAAAGACTATTTAAAAATGTTGAAGATTAACATGCACTATTGACACAATTGACCTCCATCAAGAAAGAGCCTTCAATCAGTATGAGAGATTTTGTGGCTAAATTTAACAAGATTTTGAATCGTATCCCAACAATCGATAGGCCTACTGCAAGGAATTTGTAAACATTTTTCATAAGTGTTATGCCTCCTGACATCAGTTATGATTAGAGAAGAATAAATACAGCCACTTTGGACCTTTCCCAAAGGACTACGGTGGAGTTAGAAGACCACATGATATCAATAGGAAAATGGAAAAGAGAAATACAATCTAGAGAAAGTACTAGTAACACCACATCATCAGATGAGATGATTCAAAAATTATGCATTGAATTCATCGCCTTCAAGAGGCAGCTTCCAAGATTTAATAATCCCTATCAGTGAAACTTTCAAGAGCAACCTGGAAGAAACAACGAAGGGAGAAATGCTAATGGAAAGACGTTACAATTGACAGGTCCACCACAGAGGTTAGCTATAGAAGCCCCTCCTAAAAGGGGAAACATGTGTGCCTTCTATTGGTACTCCTAAATTTGAAACAAATTTGGAGTGACCATGTTAGTTTTTCAGTTGAGCAAAGTCAATACCCTTCAAAAAATTGTGTAAGAAGGCTCAGTTGGAGTGATTGAGAAAGATGCCCGGATGATTTTCATGAGATATAAATTTGGAAGAGGCTTCAATGCCTTTCATTTGGCATATGCAGTGGGTCCCAACTCCTAATTTTCAGTTTTGACATGTTTAGGGAGTAGTCATTTTGAGGGGGTCACCTAATTCTGCACTTTGCTTATTGTCAATTTGCTGTCCGGAGCCTACTTTGCCGCTGAGTATCTTACACCCTGTTGAGTTTCATAGTTTGCCACTTTGGGAATGTGTTCCATGCATATCAGAGAACTTATGTTTCAAATCTCAGATCATTCCAAATCTGTTTGATAAGTTTTCATACTTCCCAAAGTTGGTTGCTCAGAATTGTCTGCATTTTTGTCCTACCTAGAAATTTGAATAGCCCAGTTTGACATGTTACAACTTTTGACCAGTTCACCCAATTGAGAAAATTCCTTTTGTACTGTGTTCCAATGGTCACACACTCCATATTTTCCAGTCTGCAGATTTTTATGAAATCAGATGACAAGTTTTCAAAAACAATTCTGATAGTGATTAATTCTGATTTCCTATGTTTTCAAAGTGCAGAATTGGTAAGTGACCTACTTTGAGGTCTGGAAAGTCTCTACCCGGGTGAACATTTTGGATAATTGAGTTTTCCCTCATATTATAAACATAGGAGTGTACCTACCTAAAAATTTATAGACTCCTACCAATCCGTTTGACCAAGTTTCCAGGCTCACTCCATTTGCAATTTTCACAAAATGTATTCAGTTCTACAAAGTGTGTTTTCCTGAAAATCCAAATGCCCTACTTTGCCAGTAAATAACTTTTGGCTGGTTGATTCTTGTGACAAATTTCTTTTTGCATTGTCTTGCAAAGCTGACACACTACTTCCAGTTCAGATTTGAGCCCCCTATTAATCCATTTGTCATCCTTTTAAAATCAATTACGGCGATTAAAAATCATTTTTGATAGTGTGTTTACAGGAATAGAATAAAAATGGCAATTTCAAAGGTTAATATCTTTCAACTCAGGTACAGTCATGAGATGCCATTTTGGGGAATGATAATTTATAGATCAAAGAATGTGCTTGTCAGAGGGAAAGGTCTGATCAAATCATTATGTCAGTTTTTAAAGACAGTTTCGAAGGCCAGTTGCCGTAGTTGTGATCAAACTGCATGAGTGTCGAAATGATTATAAATACCACCAGTTTGTTTTCAATCTTTGAAATTTAAGATGTACGAAAAAGGCATCGGCTGCAAGAGTGTTTTCAAATATGCAAAGCAATGATCAATGCCACCCACTTTTCAACATTTTGTCAAATTGTTCATATTACCAGAATTATGTTTTAATGCCACTTGCATTCTCATGGGGATAGATTACAACTGCAATATCAGGAGAAGATTTTCAGGTACCTTTTATGTTATGAATGAATTACCACATCATTTTACAGGGTATCCATTGAACCCATGAACAAAAAGGGGATATGGCCGATATATGTAACAATTTTGAAATTAATTGAAAGCATACTCGATTGATAGGTATGGCTTTTGGTGGATGGGCTCACATTAAACAAAATAGAAACAATGGCAGGCATATGAATTGGTTAAAAGCCAAGCACGCGTCTACACAATATGAAGAGGTAAAATGGCATATTAGAAGCTGCAAATTATACGCAATGAGGGAGTAAAAAGTTGCAAAGCATATCAAATGCTAAGTGAAATGCGCAAACAATGAGGTGTGAATTCAACATCATGTTTTGGGAGAAGATATTGCAATGTTTAACGAATGAATATCCAAAGATGTGTGCAAAATCCATTACAACAGGGAGACTTTTTGTTTTTCTATGACACTGCGCATATTGGAGTAAGTTAGGGGCGTTTTAAGCAAGGTAAAATGCAGATGTATAAGAACATAAGCTTGCGCAAGGCATGAATTGTTTAGCAATGAGCTTCAATGTGTTTGTTTGCAAAATTTTCCAAACTTCCATGCTTATGCAATCTGCAGGTGTAAAACCAAGTTCCCAGCCCTTCTGCGTAGGTTGTATTGGATGGGGATTGCAGATTTTAGAGTATTAAAAACAAATTACCTTGCTAAGTGACATTGCCAGCAGTTGTCTGCGCTGTTTTTGAAGTAAAACTCACGCCATAGAAGGAGAGCATGCTGTTTGGGGAGGCAATGAAAGTCTTTAAACAATCAATCACTTTTCCTTATCTGGTGCAACATGGAGGGATTTCTTAAATTTTTTATTGCCTAGCAGCATGCGATAGCCTTAGAAGTCGATCCTTTGGTTGTTCTGTGTTGATTTTGTGCAAAGTTTTTTCATTACCAGCTGCTGCGATAGGTTGAGAAAAGAGGTTTTCAAGGTTTTTAAGTTAAAGTCTACAATTTTGGCTCCATAAGAAGTGGCACCTTGACCCCTAGGGGACATTGGTGGCCCTCATTTGAAAAGAAACAAAGACATTGATGAGCAGCACCCAGCAAAAACCAGAAACATGAAAAACACAGAGTCTGCAATAGAAAATGGTGGAATGATTTGATATTTTGAAGAGTTTTAAAGAAGATTTTGTAGATGTTACTCCACAGTGAGGGGCGTTTTGACTTCTGGAAGATAACCATGGTCTTTGTTTGCAGAGATTCAGTGCCATTAGTGAGCAGTTTTGAAGAGAAGCCCAGGAAGTTGAAAAAATAGTGAATGCATATTAACCCACATGGTCACTGCAAAGGACTTTTTTGATCTTTATATGCAAAAACACTAACATCCAATGTAAATAAGAAGCCCAGAGGCACTTGGCAGGCCTTTAAGGGTTGGGGGTGGAATTTCAGCTATACACAGTGTTTTAGTGCAAAATCTGAAAATGCTTATAAACCATGAGATAAAATATCCCACATTCATCCCACAGAGGTAAATTCAAGGCTTTATATGCAAAGGCAAGAACATATGAGTTTGAAGTTGAAGAGGAGGCTATCCACACGTGTGCCCTCATCCGACTGCCTCAGTTTCCATGCCCAAAAATGAAGAAGATTAAATTTTGACAAAAATGAATGAAGCTATTGGTCGCGATGTCGCGAGATGTGCATGGTCGCCCAGTTGCCGAAAGCCCCAGTCGCCCAGTCGGGAGTGAAATCGCAGGTAACCGCCAGAGTTTCAAGACCTAGTGACTTACCACTAGCGGTTAGTCGTGCAGTCGCCTGACATCGAAGTTGACCGCCAAGATTTGGTGACTAACCGCTAGCGGTTAGTCACGAAGTAGCCAAAAGGAAATTGAAGCTGTCGCGACATGGAAATGGATGCTGGTCGCACAATCACGAGATGGAATAAACTGCCAGATGCTGGTCGCTAGGTCACCTAGGAATGAAGGAAGAGTTAAAAATTTCTCGCGACTTTGATTTCTTGGTTGTCGCATGGTCACCGGATAAATCTAAGGTTAAAAATGAGGTAAGACCAGTTTGTGACAGCCAATGGGAACATGCCACTTGTCGATTTCTACTAATTTCTGGGCAAATATGCATAAATCTGAGGTTTTTAAAGATTTCAAAATGTGCATAGTGTTATTTTTAACAGGAAATTTAATAGTTTTATTGCAATATCCATATGCATTCTTGGAGGATTTTTATAAACACTAGAAGTCAGAGTTTTTTAGAGATTTGGGGATGAGAAAACAATGATTAATTTTGCAGAATGAAACAAATATGTTTATTTGTTTTTAAAGATTTGACAGATGATTTTGGGGGAAGATACTTATCAGGAATAAAATCTGACTTGCACAAAGGAAAATGAGATAAAATACAGAGTATTTTAATTGCACAACTCAAATTTGAAAGAGCTTTCCAGAGGATTTTTGAAATCAGATTTTCAAAGAGAGATATGACTGAATTTCAGAGATATTTTGCAAATGGAATGAGATTGGATTGAATTTTTCAGTGGGAGAATGAAGGATATTTGCAAAGGGATAATATCAGATATTTTCAGACAGATGGACTCAGTTATTAATAGAATATATAATATATTTTAGAAAGATGAATGCAAATCAGATTTGAGGGGAGACAGGTGTTTGCCAGACAGAATTTTTAGGGTTTCTCCTTCTTCTATATCTTTCTTTCTTTTCTCAGTAGTAAGGGGTTCCTTTCCTCTGCTCTGTTCTGGTTTTTTCCTACAGATGCCCAGAGCAGGTCCCTGTTGGTCTTGTGGAAATTTCATTGTAATTTATACTTTTGTATCTTTGTATATTGATGAAAGCTTCTTGTCTGGATATGTTGAAGCAGAATACAGTAATAAAATACAGTGTGGTTTTCCCTCTTTCATATTATCTTGTCTCTTTGCATTCTATTTGTGCTCTAGTGTGTTTCACCTATAAGGCATTTGAAATACACCAGCTACAAGGTAGTTTGTTTAATTATTTATGAGTTCCCTTCAAGGAGAGGACTAAGTTTCATAGATTATTTCAGAGAGCAAAGCATTGTGATAAGGATTTGATGTAGATGTATGTATAAGAGAGGATAGTTTGTAAGTCACTCTATCTCAGCCGCATGTAGTTTGTAAGGCACTCTACAGTATCTCTGTTAGTTTATCTCTATGGATTCATGTTTTCATTAACTCTTTGCCCAAGGGATAGGCACTGGTCTAGAGTATAGTTTACAATCTGTTCCTCATCCAATATCAAAATTAATTTAATTAAAATACTCTGGTTACTAAGAACAAATGAGTTGAACTCATAAGGATTTGTATTAGCAAGATACTATTCAGTTTGTTAATCCCTTAAAGAGTGGATCATTAGGTTATCCCTCCTACAATAAAAAGGAAGAAGGATGAAAATCCTTGTATCACTGGTTTTTGTTATATTTACAATTAAGGTTTGTATGGTTAAATCTTGCATCTGATTATGCTTGGTCATTTGCAAGGTGATTTATCAGTAGGTTTAAAAAAGGTACATAGCAAATCAATGTCCACATTAATACATACTATGTAAACAACAATCATAAAAGGTAAAACCTACCTGAGTATACGTGGAGCTCAAAAATGAAGAAGGATATTATCTAATCCTTAGCAATTAGGCTTTTCTTGTCTCTGAATCAGTATTAGAAGGCATGGTGTTCAAGTAGTCATTTCAAGCACTGTGATTCATACAAGAAAATTCCCTAACAAAATGGCGACTCCGTTGGGGATAAAATAAAATTACTTTTCTGAAATATCCCAAAGTCTGGTTATAGAGTCATGTGTTACAAAAAATAGAAAGGATATAATCCTTATGTTGTATAAAAAGACTCAATTCTGTGTGTTGTTTGCTGCAAAAATGTTTAAAAGTTTCTACCTAATCTCACTAATAGTGAGTGGTGACTCTGAGCTCTTATTTGCACCAGTGTGCATGTGAAAGAAAGATTACAAAGAAGGTGAGCTTGCAGCGACAGTAACAACAGATTGTCTACATGTTTTGATGCTGATTTAAAGGTGTTTTCAAAGCACACATGTTTTGCAACAGCTCAAATACATCCAGGTATTTTCAATTTTTTTTATAGTTTTCCTTATCAAGTGATTACAGCAGTAAAGCAAAAAGGAATCAGTTAAAAAAGGAGGTTTACATATTTCAAGTTTTACTTGCAATTGTGCAAAATTTGAAGGGAATATATAAGAGTGGTAGTTTCTAATATTTTTTAACTACTGAGATGTCACTATCTTTTAATTGGAGGGGTGGTAGTTTGTATGGGGCAATTATTTTTGTGGGTATCCCTGGATACCCGAATCATATCCCATCAAAGGTTAAGGAGTATTTGCCAAGATTTACTAGTTTTGGAGAACAATCAGCTGAGGATCATTTAGAAAAGTTTTCAGATTTGATTGATGATCATAACATAAGACATGAGGATGTTCTAATGAATTTATTTGAAATATCTCTAGCTGAGGATGCTAGGGAGTGGTTTAAGGATTTACCTCATGATTCAATAGGATCTATAGATGAAATGGAAAAATGTTTTGTTGAACAATATGGTAACACCGATGACAATAGTGTTTCTTATGCTATATCCTATGTTGAAGAATCTATGTCACACTCAGATCATGATAAAGAGGATCTTGAGGAGGAACTTATTAAGAAACTATCGGCCATCCGAAAGAAAATGAAAAAAGAGGAGGCCAATAGATAGCCTCAAATCAGAATTGACCAATTAAAATTGGAATTGCTGAGCCAAATAGCAATAAGTGATGATGAATCTACTGATTTTGAGTCTGAGATTGTTGAAGATGTTGATGATAAATCTGACAGTGAATTTGAATTTAATGATATTCAAAGTGATGAAGATGAGTATATGTTTAGTGATGATGAAGAATCTACTGCTGATGAAGATACTGCTGACATTGATATTATGAATAGGCTTTATGAACAGCAAGAAGGTAAAAGAGATATATGCTGCCAGCAAGATACCAGTTATGATGCAGACATAAGTGTTTGTAGTGAGGATATTACACAAAGTCATATATTTTTCAGAGGTTTCACTACAAGACTCCAATAAAGAAGAAATTTGCAGCATCATGCAAGAAGACAGTAAGGAGATAAATGAGGAAGATGACTGTTGTTCCCTTCACAGTGAAAAAATTGCAGAGATTTTATCTTTTGAGTATCTTAGATATTCAGGAAATAGAACCTTTGAACTTTCATGTCCAGCACATATTGATTTTGACAAGGAAAGTGAATCAGTGCATTCTTATTTTGACATATGTGATACTGTTTCTTCTTGCACTCCTTCATTTAGCTATAATAAAATTCAGTTTGATTTATCAGATGATGATGTTTTCAGTGTGGTTTCAGATTCAGTAGATGCAGAAAATCCAAGTATGGAGTTGAGTACTGATTTAGAGAATAGTGTGGATTTTGAATCTTGTTTTGATTCTAAGTCTGCCTTTGAACTATTTAATAATGGACAATCAGTGGTTCAAGTTTCAAAAGAAGAAATTAAATGTGTTGGTATTTTCCCTCCCACCCACCACTTTTCTTTGAGCTTGTTTAATGATGATAAGTTGCAAGATGCTCTTGTTTTTTATGCTGAGATTGTTGCTCCATATCCTAAGATGATTTATCATATTACTTCTGATGAGTTTCCTAAGTTTGATAATCATTTTCCAAATGATGAGACCTCTGAAATTTTGCATAAAGATCAAGGTATGTTTTCTTTTGAGATGCAAATGATGGATGTGAAGGAAATTAATGATGCTTGACCAAGCAGTATGACGGAAATTGAAAGTTCCCCCTTTCAGTTGAATGGTGAGTTTGTCAGTAGTGGTTCACAGCTAAAAGATGATAAATGTCATAGATATCTAAATATGTTTTTATCTAACGAATGTGACACATATATGCCACCAATTTTTTATGATGACAATTTGCCTAATGTTTATAGAAGCTCATGTGAAGACTATGCAGATTTGATATCATGTGATGAGCTAATACAGAGTGGCAATATTGCTGACCAGACACATGACAGAATGAGTTTCAGTTTACTTCCAATATATGGAGATGAAAATCAGATGTATGACAGAGGTAAGAGTTGATCTCAATTTGTGGGAGTTTGGGCCTCTTGTAGATAATATACATATTGTACAGTTGTTTTCCCTTTTAGTTGTGTGTTTTCTTTCAGTTAGAGGTTTGCCCATTTTTGAGAAAAGAGAAAATTTTTGAGAGGTGAAAGTTGAGAAGAGAAAGAGAAAAAGATAAAATTTGATTTTGAAGTTTTGGGGTGGTCTGCTACTCCAGAGATCTGTGGTTCTCGATATAAAATTGTGTTTAACCGTCCTCAGTCAGATCCACTATTGGTACTCCTAAATTTGAAACAAATTTGGAGTGACCATGTTAGTTTTTCAGTTGAGCAAAGTCAATACCCTTCAAAAAATTGTGTAAGAAGGCTCAGTTGGAGTGATTGAAAAAGATGCCCAGATGATTTTCATGAGATATAAATTTGGAAGAGGCTTCAATGCCTTTCATTTGGCATATGCAGTGGGCCCCAGCTCCTGATTTTCAGTTTTGACATTTTTAGGGAGTAGTCATTTTGAGGGGGTCACCTAATTCTGCACTTTGCTTATTGTCAATTTGTTGTCCGGAGCCTACTTTGCCACTGAGTATCTTACACCCTGTTGAGTTTCATAGTTTGCCACTTTGGGAATGTGTTCCATGCATATCAAATAACTTATGTTTCAGATCTCAGATCATTCCGAATCCGTTTGATAAGTTTTCATACTTCCCAAAGTTGGTTGCTCAGAATTGTCTGCATTTTTGTCCCGCCTAGAAATCTGAATAGCCCAGTTTGACATGTTACAACTTTTGACCAGTTAACCCAATTGAGAAAATTCCTTTTGTACTGTGTTCCAATGGTCACACACTCCATATTTTCCAGTCTGCAAATTTTTATGAAATCATATGACAAGTTTTCAAAAACCATTCTGATAGTGATTAATTCTGATTTCGTGTGTTTTCAAAGTGCAGAATTGGTAAGTGACCTACTTTGAGGTCTTGAAAGTTTGTACCCGGGTGAACATTTTGGATAATTGAGTTGTCCCTCATTTTTTCAACATAGGAGTGTACCTACCTAAAAATTTATAGACTCCTACCAATCCGTTTGACCAAGTTTCCAGGCTCACTCCATTTGCAATTTTCACAAAATGTATTCAGTTCTACAAAGTGTGTTTTCCTGAAAATCCAAATGCCCTACTTTGCCAGTAAATAAATTTTGGCCGGTTGATTCTTGTGACGAATTTATTTTTTCATTGTCTTGCAAAGCTGACATACTACTTCCAGTTCAGATTTGAGCCCCCTATTAATCCATTTGTCAGCCTTTTAAAATCAATTACGGCGATTAAAAATCATTTTTTGATAGTGTGTTTGTAGGAATAGAATAAAAATGGCAATTTCAAAGGTTAATATTTTTCAACTCGGGTATAGTCATGAGATGCCATTTTGGGGAATGATAGTTTATAAATCAGAGAATGTGCCTGTCAGAGGGCAAGGTCTGATCAAATCATTATGTCAGTTTTGAAAGATAGTTCCGAAGGCCAGTTGTCGTAGTTGTGATCAAACTGCATAAGTGTCGAAACGATTATAAATACCACCAGTTTGTTTTCAATCTTTGAAATTTAAGATGTAGGCAAAAGGCATCAGTTGCAAGAGTGTTTTCAAATATGCAAAGAAATGATCAATGCCATCCACTTTTCAACATTTTGTCAAATTGTTCACATTACCAGAATTATGTTTTAATGCGAGTTGCATTCTCATGGGGATAGATTACAACTGCAATATCAGGAGAATATTTTCAGGTACCTTTTATGTTATGAATGAATTACCACATCATTTTACAGGGTATCCATTGAACCCATGAACAAAAAGGGGATATGGCTGATATATGTAACAATTTTGAAATTAATTGAAAGCATACTCGATTGATAGGTATGGCTTTTGGTGGATGGGCTCACATTAAAAAAAATAGAAACAATGGCAGGCATATGAATTGGTTAAAAGCCAAGC
>MU223344.1:883459-906053 GCA_018584345.1 Thuja plicata | reverse complement strand
ATGCTAAGTGAAATGCGCAGACAATGAGGTGTGAATTCAACATCATGTTTTGGGAGAAGATATCGCAATGTTTAACAAATGAATATCCAGAGATGTGTGCAAAATCCATTACAACAGGGAGACTTTTTGTTTTTCTATGATACTGCACATATTGGAGTAAGTTAGGGGCATTTTAAGCAAGGTAAACTGTAGATGTATAAGAACATAAGCTTGCGCAAGGCATGAACTGTTTAGCAATGAGCTTCAATGTGTTTGTTTGCAAAATTTTCCAAACTTCCATGCTTATGCAATCTGCAGGTGTAAAACCAAGTTCCCAACCCTTCTGCGCAGGTTGTATTGGATGGGGATTGCAGATTTTAGAGTATTAAAAACAAATTACCTTGCTAACGGACATTGCCAGCAGTTGTCTGCGCTGTTTTTGAAGTAAAACTCACGCCATACAAGTAGAGCATGCTATTTGGGGAGGCAATGAAAGTCTTTAAACAGCCAATCACTTTTCCTTATCTGGTGCAACATGGAGGGATTTCTTAAATTCGTTATTGCCCAGCAGCATGCGATAGCCTTAGAAGTCGATCCTTTGGTTGTTCTGTGTTGATTTTATGCAAAGTTTTGTCATTACCAGCTGCTGCGATAGGTTGAGAAAAGAGGTTTTCAAGGTTTTTAAGTTAAAGTCTGCAATTTTGGCTTCATAAGGAGTGGCGCCCTGACCCCTGGGGGACATTGGTGGCCCTCATTGGAAAAGAAACAAAGACATTGATGAGCAGCACCCAGGAAAAACCAGAAATATGAAAAACACAGAGTCTGCAATAGAAAATGGTGGAATGATTTGATATTTTGAAGAGTTTTAAAGTAGATTTTGGAGATGTTACTCCACAGTGAGGGGCATTTTTACTTCTGAAAGACAACCATGGTCTTTGTTTGCAGAGATTCAATGCCATTAGTGAGAAGTTTTGAAGAGAAGCCCAGGAAGTTGAAAAAATAGTGAATGCATATTATCCCACATGGTCTCTACAAAGGACTTTTATGATCTTTATATGAAAAAAAACTAACATCCAATGTAAATAAGAAGCCCAGAGGCTCTTGGCAGGTCTTTAAGGGTTGGGGGTCAAATTTCAGAGGCTATACACAGTGTTTTAGTGCAAAATCTGAAAATGCTTATAAACCATGAGATAATATATCCCACATTCATCCCACAGAGGAAAATTCAAGGCTTTATATGCAAAGGCAAGAACATATGAGTTTGAAGTTGAAGAGGAGGCTATCCATGCGAGCGCCCTCATCTGACCGCCTCAATTTTTGTGCCTAAAAATGAAGAAGATCAAATTTTGATGAAAATTAATGAAGTTGTTGGTTGTGATGTCGCGAGATGTGCATGGTCGCCCAGTCACCGAAAGCCCCAGTCACCCAGTCGGGAGTGAAATCACAGGTAACTGCCAGAGTTCTGAGACTCGGTGACTGACCGCTAGCGGTTAGTCATACAGTCGCCTGACATCGAAGTTGACCGCCAAGATTTGGTAACTAACCGCTAGCGGTTAGTCGCGAAGTAGCCAAAAGGAAATAGAAGCTGTCGCAACATGGAAATGGATGCTGGTCGCGTAGTCGCGAGATGGAATAAACTGCCAGATGCTGGTCGCTAGGTCGCCCAGGAATGAAGGAAGAGTTAAAAAGTGATTGCGACTTTGATTTCCTGGTTTTCGTATGGTCGCCGGATAAATCTAAAGTTAAAAATGAGTTAAGACCAGTTTGTGACAGCCAATGGGAACATGCCACTTATCGATTTCTGCTGATTTCTGGGCAAATATGCATAAATCTGAGGTTTTTAAAGATTTCAAAATGTGCATAGTGTTATTTTTAACAGGAAATTTAATAGTTTTATTGCAATATCCATATGCATTCTCAGAGGATTTTTATAAACACTGGAAGTCAGATTTTTTTAGAGATTTGGGGATGAGAAAACAATGATTAATTTTGCAGAATGAAACAAATATGTTTATTTTTTTTTAAAGATTTGACAGATGATTTTGGGGGAAGATACTTATCAGGAATAAAATCAGACTTGCACAAAGGAAAATGAGATAAAATGCAGAGTATTTTAATTGCACAACTCAAATTTGAAAGAGCTTTCCAGAGGATTTTTGAAATCAGATTTTCAAAGAGAGATATGACTGGATTTTAGAGATATTTTGCAAATGGAATCAGATTGGATTGACTTTTTCAGTGGGAGAATGAAGGAGATTTGCAAAGGGATAATATCAGATATTTTTAGATAGATGGACTCAGTTATTAATAGAATATATCAGATATTTTGGAAAGATGAATGCAAATCAGATTTGAGGGGAGACAGGTGTTTGCTAGACAGAATTTTTAGGGTTTATCCTTCTTCTATATCTTTCTTTCTTTTCTTAGTTGTAAGGGGTTCCTTTCCTCTGCTCTGTTCTAGTTTTTTCCTATAGATGCCCAGAGTAGGTTCCTGTCGGTCTTGTGGAAATTTCATTGTAAGTTATACTTTTGTATCTTTGTATATTGATGAAAGCTTCTTGTCTGGATATGTTGAAGCAGAATACAGTAATAGAATACAGTGTGGTTTTCCCTCTTTCATATTATCTTGTCTCTTTGCATTTTGTTTGTTCTCTAGTGTGTTTCACCTGTAAGGCATTTGAAATACACCAGCTACAAGGTAGTTTGTTTAATTATTTATGAGTTCATTTCAAGGAGAGGACTAAGTTTCATAGATGATTTCAGAGAGCAAAGCATTGTGATAAGGATTTGATGCAGATGTATGTATAAGAGAGGATAGTTTGTAAGGCACTCTATCTCAGCCACATGTAGTTTGTAAGGCACTCTACAGTATCTCTGTTAGTTTATCTCTGTGGATTCATGTTTTCATTGACTCTTTGCCCAAGGGATAGGCACTGGTCTAGAGTATAGTTTGCAGTCTGTTCCTCATCCAATATCAAAATCAATTTAATTAAAATACTCTGGTTACTAAGAACAAATGAGATGAACTCATAAGGATTTGTATCAGTAGGGTACTATTTAGTTTGTTAATCCCTTAAAGAGTGGATCATTAGGTTATCCCTCCTACAATAAAAAGGAAGAAGGATGAAAATCCTTGTATCACTGGTTTTTGTTATATTTACAACTAAGGTTTGTATGGTTAAATCTTGCATCTAATTATGCTTGGTCATTTGCAAGGTGATTTATCAGTTGGTTTAACAAAGGTACATAGAAAATCAGTGTCCACATTAATACATACTATGTAAACAATAATCATAAAAGGTAAAAATTGCCTGAGTATATGTGGAGCTCAAAAATGAAGAAGGATATTATCTAATCCTTAGCAATTAGGCTTTTCTTGTCTTTGAATCAGTATTAGAAGGCATGGTGTTCAAGTAGTCATTTCAAGCACTGTGATTCATACAAGAGAAATCCCTAACACCTTCCACTTAACTATAGATCATGATGGAGAAAGTTGTTCCTATGTAGCTCATGCTTGGAAAATACATCAGATTGACGAATGGAATGCTAGAATGTCTTGAGATGAACTAGATTCATACTCACATGCTGACTCTGAAAACTTTTATTTAGAGTATGAATCAAATTAAGAACAAGGAGCAACATGTTATGCTACCATAGATGAGACCTCCTATATAGTCTTAACCTCGAGTCAGAAGGATAAAGGCCCTGCTTCAACACCTCCACACAAAAATAATGAGGCATCTACCTCCCATTATAAATAGGCCAATCAAGGAATAAGGATTCTACAACCAGGTAAGGAGAAAAACTCTTTTGACATTATTCAATTTTGTAGAGATTCCAGAATTCTGATTTCCTCCATAGACTATCTTAAGTCTAATCCTGTAGAACTACAAATGTTAGTGGATTACTGTAAAGAGGGGAATCAGAATATAAATCAAAATTCCATGAATACCATAGAAAATGAGTCTATATTTGTAGACCCAATTGAGCAAGGTGAGCCATCTATGTTGGCTACTTTCCAAGGCTAAAAGCCTGACCCATTCTATGTGTTGTTGTATGTTAATAGTTGCAAGTTAAGAAATTGCATAATAGAATCTGGAGCCTTAGACAATGTAATGCAATCAATTTTAGCTAAATCCTTGGGACTTACCCTCACTAAATTCCATGGTAGGTGTTACTCTATGGATTCCAAACAAGTAACCCTGGTTGGGAAAATCAAAGATGCCCAACTGGCTCTAGCAGCACATCATGAGAAGAAAATGTTGTTAACAATACTTGTTGCTGATATACCTGATAGTTATAGTTTGTTTATAAAAAGGAGTTTCTACAGAGACCTAGGAGGGAAAATAAAGCTAGATTGGTCTCAAGCTTTAATCCCAGTGGGTAACAAAAAGATAAAGCTGGTCTCGGAAGAAATAAGCTACATTTATAGTGCTTAAATTGGATGACCCTAAAGCCCAAATTCTGTATCAGGAATTAGATTTTTGCAATTATATGTTGTTTACAGATGATCATGGTCAGGAAATTGAACTCAGAGAAGAAAAGATCAGTTTTCCACTGAGGAAACATAATAAAAAATCTAGACCCTCGAATTTGACGGTAGTTACGCTTCTTCAAGGTCTGGTGCAGGAATAGTCTTAATATCACTGGATGGAGTATGTGAGCTCATGGCTTATAAATTGGAGTTTAAGAACACAAAAAATACTGTCTAGTATGAATCCTTGCTGCTAGGAATCATTGCTATGAAAGGAAAGGGTGTGAAAATATTGAGAGCTCAAGGTGAAACAGAGTTAATCATGCACCAAGTCAAGAATCAATTTCTGTAAAAAATCCCAGATTAAAAAACTACAGGAACAAAGTATGGGATGAAATAGAAGCATTGGATACATTCTTTATTGAATCTATACTGAGAGAATTGAATTCCAAGGTGGACTCTTTAGTAATATCAGCCTCATTACTCCTACCTCACCTAGAGTTCAGGGATAAGAAGTACCAAGTAGAAGTAGTGTATTGACCATCTGTTCCTGATAATGAAGAAGATTGGAAAGTGTTTGAAGATGAAAATAATCTCCTCTTTTTGGAGAGTGGTGGCAACTTCCATAAAGATTCTCCTGGTTATCATAAGAAAGAATGCCATGGAAAATGGAAGAAGGACAACTCAGAGGTCATCCAGTTGAAAGGAAATATCATCCCTCCCCACTTAGTTACACTTGAAAAACTCTTTAACAGACATGATAATTTTGTTAAGAAGAAGAGAATTGAAAGAGATCCTACCACTGGTGAGTATGAAGGAATTAATATCGAAAGTGAAAAGGACCCCAAGATGATCAATATTGGGAATTTCTGCACTGAAGAAGAAAGGGAAGAGGCTAGGAAACTCTTCCTAGAATATAAAGATGTTTTTTCCTAGAGTTATGAAGATCTAAAATTATTTATGAACGGTAAATTCAAACACCAGATTCCCTTAAAACCTGAGCCTGTCCCATTCAGGCAGAAACAAAGGAATTACAATCCCAAAGTTGCTGATGTAATATTTAGGGAAGTTGATAAAATGATTAAAGAAAGGATTATCTATCCTATCCATCCCTCCACATGGGTGGAAAATATAGTACCTATGAGGAAGAAGAACAGAGAAATAAGGATCTACATGGACTTCATAAAGCTTAACCAGTCTTTTCTGAAAGACAACTACGCTCTCCCCAACATGGATCATCTATTGTAGACCATGGTCGGAGCTAAGATGATGTCTATGTTAGACATTTTCTCAGGGCACAATCAGATAGATGTAGAGAAAGTAGACCAACACAAAATGGCTTTCACAACTCTATGGGGAACTTTTGCATACCACAGAATGTCATTTGGGTTGATCAATGTCGGAGCTACCTTTTAGAGAGGTATGGATCTTCTTCCAGTGACATGAAGAACAAAATAATTGGTATGTATCTATATGATCTTACTGTGTTTTCCAAATAAATACTAGACCATATAAATGATTTGAGGAGAGTATTGCAAAGGTGTAGGGAGGATGGGATTTCAATGAATTCCAAAAAGTAAGTTTTCTATGTGACAGAAGGGAAGTTTTTGGACCAAATTGTTTCCCAGGAATGTATAAGAATTGATCCAGAAAGGGTGAGAGAAATCCAGCAATTGATCTTACCTGTGAACAAAACTAGAGTGAAATCTTTTTTCGGTCAGGTAAACTTTCTCAAGAGGTTCGGTCCAAATTTTTCTGACATTACCAAATGCATAGTGGACATGATGAAATGGAATGTAAATTTCAAGTGGAATGACTCTAGTTAACAATATTTCAAAAGAATCAAGAATGCCATAGCCAATGCCCTGGTGTTATGTCATCTAGATTACAAGAAGGATTTCATAATTTATTATTATTCTTCTAAACACACTCTATCAGCCATCCTCGTGTAGGAGAATGAGGAAGGAGTTCAAGCTTCTATCATTTTTATGAGCACACCTCTAAAAAATCATGAGCTAAGATACTCTCAGACTAAAAAACATGCTTTCACAGTAGTAAAAGCTTTAAAGAATTTCAGATTCTACATTTTACACTCTCGCTCTCTTGTATATGTGCATGACATTGCAGTAAAAAGCATATTGAATTAGCAGGATGTGGGATGTAATAACAGAGGAACATCGGTGGCTAAGACTAAAGAATACAACATAGAAATCAAGCCCACTAAGCTAGTGAGAGGAAATACACTGTGCAAAGTGATGGTGGAAAACCAAGTGGACAAAGACCTTGAAAATACACAATTGGTCCTAGAAGTAAGTATGCAAGATCCCTGGGTTGAAAATATTGTGTATTTCTTGACATATGGTGAATGTCTTGAAGCATTTAATTCGAAGAAAAGAAGAGATCTAAAACTAAAATATTCTAAATATATAATTTGGGAAGCTAGATTGTATAAGAGATCTATAGATGGAACTTTCCCTCGATGCATTGACAAACAACAACAAGAAAAGCTGTTAAGGGTGTTTCATGATAAATCTGGTGCTGAACACTTCTCCTTATCAATTATTGCATTCAAGATATTGAGACAGTGCTATTACTAGCCAGGAATTTTTAGAGATGTGTATCATTGGGTAGCGAGATGTGAGAAATGTAAAATGTTTACTAGAAAACCATAGTTAACATCACTACCCCTTAGACCAGTGATAATCGAAGGTCCTTTTCAATAGTGGGGTCTTGATTTTATTGGTCTTATAAATCCCATTTCTAGCGCAGGCCATACCTACATAATCACTGCAATTGACTACTTCATGAAATGGGTGGAGGCAAAAGAAACCAAGAAAAATACTTCGGAGGTAGTATGTGAATTCATCAAAGAGAACATCCTGGTAAAGTTTCATGTACCTATTAAGTTAGTTATGGATAATACCGGATAATTTTCTTCTCAGGAAATCACCAAATTTTTTTTTGAATATGGCATTATGATACCTACTCATCTGACTATTTCCCTCAAGGAAATGTTCAAGTTGAGTCCAATAACAAAAATTTGGTGAGCATCATGAAAAATCTTGTAGTAGACAACCAGAGAACTTGGAACAAGAAAATATACGAAGCCCTCTTGGTAGATAGGGTGAATCCTAAAAGAGCCATTGGTGTATGCCATTTTGAGCTTGTCTACGGGATCGAAGCCAGTCTTGTATTTCCATTGGAACTAGAAACTTGTAAACTAAGAACAATAGTAGAAGATTATATATATGAAGATGGTTTAGGAAAGAGGATTATTTACTTGAACAAACTTGAAGAAGAAAGGGAGAAAATGGTAGATCATATCATACAACATCAAATGCATGTGAAGAACTTGTTTGATAAAAATTGCAGATGTCAGAAATTTATGGAGGGAGATATGGTGTTGTAATGGGACAAGCGCAGAGTACCCAAAGGTATGCATGGGAAATTTGAAACATTGTGGAAAGGACCCTTTGAGATCCATCAAGAATTCAAGAAGAATATTTTAAATTGACCTATCCAGATGGTGAGGCCCTACCCCTAACATATAGTGGTCAGGACTTGAAGCTGTATCAGACCTAAATTTAAAACAGGTAACCCCTATATTGTACACTAGTTACATTTAGTTCCTACTTTTGTTTTCATTAGTAAAGTTTCCCTTGTGATTTACTTTCCGTTTCTTTCTTTAGTTTTGTTGTGAGCCGCCTTTTATTGAGCTTTGAAAAACTATAGATTTGAGTTCCTTGCTTGGACATGTAAATGTCAAAGTCCCCAGATAGATCCAATTGTTTCACCACCTTTGGTCTTCATATCTGTAAGACAAAGTGGATTTTTAATGTGTAGTAGTGGTCTTGAAATATCCATGTAAGTATTGTGTCTAAGTATAGCTATCCTCTTAGTCTAGGAGGCCTTTATTGGATTTCTGTAAATTGCCTTCTCTTTTGTGAGCTCGAGGGATTTTGTATCCGAATTTGTGTTTCACTGGGTAGGTTAAGTTCCCAAATACGGTAAAGGTCATATTTTGAAAGATTCTAACATTGGTTTTATATGAAGTCAAAGTATTTTTCCTTAACATATCCTTTTGTAGTGTTGGCATAAAATTGGTTCTGAGAAACATTTCTTCCAACACTTTTCTTGATACTTTAATTTGGTTGAGGTGAGAGTGACACACTAAACTTCATTGAGCATCATTTCTTCTTAGTCCAGGCGATTTGTTCTCAACACCATTTCATCGATTGGGATCTTATGGTAAGAGAGAATCTCTCTAGTGCCCTAAGTAGAGCTAAGCTTCAGAATGAGTTCTACATGTTTTCAGTTCTTATATATATTTGCCACAATTAAAATTTTGCTAGGGCTTCCTCGATTAGAAGAGTTCCCAGATGATGCTAAAAGGTATGAATTATTCCCATGTCTACAATTACATAATAGTCATGCTGGATATCTCAAAGTTAATGATACATTTACAATGAGACTATGTAGGGAGCTATAAGGTTTCCCAGAAAGGAGATTTTCTCTTGAAGCCATGGCTTTTATCAACCAATTTGGGTGCTTTTTCATTCAATTTGCAGATTTCTTATATATTCATCTTCCAAGATTTGATGGATTCCCTTTGAAGTTGCCTAGATATCCTGATGATATGATCATGTTGTTGAGGTAATGAGGCAAGCACTCCAAGTGAACCTGGTCTGTGCTGATGCTAAGAAGAAGGGCTACAATTTCCTGATGACCATTAGAGCTTATAGTTGCACATCTTAGTCTAAGGCAAAGATTGTTCTGAAGACATCCTCAAAGAGGTTTCATTTGGAGACATATGATGTCTTGAGGCCACAGTATGATCCTGTAACTTATGCTAGAGATTACCTACAAATGAATCATACAAATCATCATGTTGATGATATTGAAGACTACTGGGCTAACTGCAAAGATGACTTAGAGAGCAGAGAGAGATTCTATGCCAAGTTAACCATTGAACAAATCCAAAAGTTCAAAGTTAACATTGTAGTGGAGGGGTTGGAAGATGATGGTCAACATATATATGATAATACATATTTGGAGAAAATAAAGCCACTCCCTATAAGCTCTGAGCCCATGCTAGGGTAGGCCATTAATGAATTGGAAACCTTAATGAGTGGGATTTACTAAAGAATAGGGCAGTGGGTTGAATGGACTATAGGTAGAAGGAAGAGGTCAGAAAGGAAGCCTCCTTCTCAACAAACCCTGAAAACATATACTTCAAGCACTACTAAAAATTCTTTAGTAACAATCCCAACTATGTCCAATGGTTCATCTCAGCCAATCGGTGGAGGTGACGAGCCTCCTGAGAAATGGATCCAACCAAAGAAGACATGCAGAGAGGGCCTGCTTTTAGACATCGGGTTGACAGAAGAAGAAGTTTCTATAGACCTGGTCAAGCCTATAGAAAAGTTGACTAAAGGTGCAGGACCTGAGGAATCAGTTAAAGCTAGTGTTGCACATACACAAGTTGACACTTTGACCCAATATAATCCAAGACAAGGATCCCCTGTCGTAGTAGAGGTGGGTGAAGATACCTCAAATACCTCAGCCATAGAATCAGATGAGAGGGTTAAGAAGCAACAAGAAGCTTCGTAAGTCATTAGATTAGTTTCCACCTCTCCTGCATCAGTGAATCCATTTTCTTCTAGGCCTAAAGCTACTCCTTCAGTCATCAGTTAGCTATTAATAGAAGAGTCGGTTTCTTCTTCAAAATTTACCAATGCTGGATCCTTGATAGAACATACTCTAGAGTGTAAAAGGAAGAGAGAAGAGGAAGGGACTTCTAGCAAAGATACTCTCTCACTAGCCTTGCAACCCAACATCACAGTGGGTAAAGTAAACAAAGTGAAGATAATCTCTACACTGGGTCGAGATCCTAAAATGAGGCATTTCACTATGGAGGTGGCCAAGCCTACAAAGGAGGGAAGAATCAAAGATATGACTGCCTCCAATTTTCAGTTGCATTCATTTGACATGTGGATTGCTCGACATGACACTAAGGTAGATTGGTGCAAATCCACCAATGTGGTAATAGAATAAGATCTTGAAGAGATCAAGAATTCTAAAGTTTAGCTTAAAGTAGAAGTAGCTGAGCTAACTAACTTCATGAAACAACTTATCACCCCAATAGAAAGTGTTCCTAGTATGCAAACCACTTTTGATCCTAGTGTTGTAGAGAAACAAGCCATCATAGCCAAGTTGCAAGAGGATAGACACTTCAGGTAGATTGGAAAGAGGTGGATTGAGAGGCTCAAGTCTGAGGGACTAGTAGTTGTTGAGCAACAGGGTAATGCTCTCCCAAGGTTGGAAATAGAGAGGAATAATATTGACATGAATCTGCAGACTCTCACATCAGAGAGAGTGGGATGTCAAGAATGCATAGTGATATTGCATGTGTTGGTTAAAATGAAGACCAAGGAGGCACTAAAGGCCAAGATATTACAAAAAGGAGATGAACCTTTGATCGAATGGCTTAAAAGATTAGAATTTAAGATCGAGATGATCATCCAAGCTGAAACATGGTTGCAGCGAATAGATGTCAAGATCAAGGAAGAGAAAAGAAAATATTTTAAACTCCTTCAAGGTATGCACGCAGAATCACAGACAAGTAGTTAGGGCAAAGAAATGATCGGATTGGCTAGTACACAAAAATCATTTTCTGATTATGTGTATAAGTTGGCAGAACAATCTTCCACCCATTTGGACAAGGTGCCAGAACTTCAGTAGTTGAGCGGATGCATCTATAAATCCATCGAAGAGATAAAGGGTTAGATGGATGCAATCAAGAGCCTGGCCAAAGAAAATTATAGATGGCTCATCAGATACACTAATATCGATATCAATAGGCATGAAGAGCTCATCCCAATTATTACAGCTGTCACTGCCTATAGTGCTAAATTATACAAAAGGAAGTAAACCAAAGCTTAGATAGATTCCCCCTTGTGCTAAATTTTGATAGTATTTTAACTGATAAACTTTTGTTTATCATTTATGGTTAGGGAAGTTGAACTATTTCGGTTACCCATTTTTGTAATGGTCCAACTCTGGAAACCTATATGTATTATTTCCAAAATCAATATAAGGGTTGGCTAAATTTTGGTGTGAAAGATACAATTTTGAAGAGTCAAATTTGTATGTCTCAATGCCATTTATTTAACTTCTCCACTGCATTGCATTTATCTATCTCTTAAATTCGAATCTTTCTTTGGAATTAGATTTATAGTTTGTGGTTGAACCAGAATTCTCTATCATGATTTGATACAGTTAATTAGGAGGAAATCTGATGTTATTCTAAGTCTGGGAGATATCCCTATGAAATAGATTGATTTATCATGACTATATCATTAAACCTTTAATTCTTGCATTTGCATTTTCATTATCAGTTATTGCATTACCAACTTTAAGGAGTCATGTGATTGATGAAGTCTTGAAATTGGCTAAAGTTAGAGTTGAATCTATCCTACCTGAGCTATTTCCTATCTAGGTTTAGCTTGGTTTACCTCTTCTGTTCTTGGGTCAAGAACATACCCCTATTAGAATAGGAAGGATTAATATTCATTGAAGATCATTTATTTAAGGGAGCTGTACCTTTAAATTTAGAGGGAATTTAGTTATTTAGTCACAATTTCCCAACTGTTGTATTCAATTGTTCTTAAATATTTGGGTATTCTAGAGTTAAATAAAAAAGAACAATCTATTTACCAACACATATTTGAAACTCTGTCTTTCCAACACCTTTTTAATATTCTCATAAACCATCAAACATTTATCCTTAGCCATCAATTGATATCAGATAAACAAACCACCCACCATAGCACAACTATACCAGAGATTATACTTGTGTATAGCAAGAAATAGCTGATTATTCCTAAAGAAATGTGGATGGACCACCTTATTCATAATTAGTAGCAATAAATCAACTAATTGGACTAGATCCATGTAGTTGGAGAAAAATAATAACAATAGTTGTGATGGGAAAATGAATTTCTTGGATCGTGGCATTAAGATGTGCTCACCTATTACTCTATGAATGACTCTTCATATGACTGGAGTATGAAAAATATACACATAATCCAGTTGTAGATCATCAACCCTAGCTATAAGATGGTCCTGTATTTCAACCGACAGTAGGAAGATTTGGTAGTTTCATGGTAATATTTCCTCATGCAGTAACCCATAGGAGTCACACTGTGTGCACATATCTGGTGATTGCACCATCATTTAGAAATCTCGGTAAAATGAAATTCCACAAAACCCAGTAAAAATGAAGTTTCACTTTGATTTTCTAAAGATTATGTTGTGCCCTATTTTTGAAGTGATACTATCAGGCCACTTTGGGAAACTCATGCGTTTGTATCCGTAAGGCATTGTCTTTTCTAGCCCTTTGATTTTTTTGCACACTTAACCATTTAATTTCTCGCTTGGCATATTGTGAGCACAAAATCATCCACCATTGTGAGGTCTCCACGTGTCTTATAATCACATGGGATGCATTAAGTTTTTGTTGTCTTGATTGACTCGCACGCCATGTGATTTTTCCCATTTGCATTGTCACTACTTGTATATTTCTATAGTTTGGGTGTAATGATGTGGGTTAGTAAAGGCATGTAGATTGAGATAAAATAAACTTACCCAGTCTGGGTACACCACCAACAGCCAGGATTAGAGAATGTTTCTCTATGTGTCCTTATCATGTCATAATGTTTGTAGAGAGAACTTATTACAAAGCTCAAATATTGCAATCCCCTAAATTCCCCATATCCACCAACATACTAAGGCTCTGTTTCACCCCTCTTAAACTGCATGTCTCTTTCAATAAGTCTTTGCATTACACAATCATTCATAATGAATTCCCATGGCTAAATTACATCATTACTCAAACCTTTGCAATCTGAATTTTCTAGGTAGTCTACCAAGGCATTCCATTCTTGCAGTGTGTGGGAGATGTAAGTCATTTTGCATGTGTCTAGAAGCATCCAAATTTTTTGCAATATATATCTTAGTTTCCAATTGTGTGATTCGCGTTTGATGCATGTATTAATTATATAATTATAGAATCACCTTCTACATGGATATTTTTGAATCAACATTTCCTTGATAATACTAAACCATCAAATAAGGCATGTGCTTCTGATATATTATTTGTTCCTAGAGGTGGAGAGGATGTTTTAATAGCCAATACTACTCCTTGATGATCCCTAATGCATACACTAATCCTTGACTGACCCAGATTTCATCGTAAAGATCTATCAAAGTTGACTCTTACAAGCCCAACTTGAGGAGAGATGCAATATACAAAATACCTGCATTGTGTTTGATTTTTTTGATCTTGTTTTCCCCATAAAATTGGCACATGAATGTCTTTCCACTCCCAAATGATACAGCTATCCCATGTAGTCAGAACTAGATTGCATTTTATTCGATTATGACTAGCATTCACCACCTCTGCTATAGATTTTTCAATACTTACAAGAATAGATTCTAATGAGGAGGGATTATGATGGAAAATTCTCTTGTTATGTTCCCACCATACTTCCTAGACAACTAGATCTAGGATACATTTACATAAACTAGAGAAGAGATATTCAAGATAAAGTTCTGGCTATGCTTGAAATAGATCCCATAAATTATTTGGAAGGGGAGTGGAATATTTTAATTTTCCAAGTACAAATATCCAGCATTGGTGCACAAAATGAAATTTAAGGAATAAGTGATCCACATATTCAAAATCTTGGTCACATAATACACATTTGAATGTTTGCTAAATGTGGAACTTAGTTAATTGGTCACTTGTGAGAGCCCTTTTTTTAAAGCAATCTAAGAAAAACACCCTACCTTAGGGAGAGTTACTTGATTCTAGAAAAAAGACAAGGCACGACAAGGTACTTTTTTTTATTCCTGCAGTTGTATAATCTTATATCCATCTCTGATATTGTATGTTCCATCCTTATCAGGGGCCCATAGAATATTGTCCACTTGTCTAGATAAAAATACCACCTTTGTTTGAAGAATATTTGATAGCCTCTCTCTATCTTGATATGAAATGGGTAATTCGCTTGAGTCTTTCCATATTACTCTGTTAGAAAACAAAGTAATTACACATAAATAATCCTCCAAATATCTTCCCCAATGTGTTTCTTCTGAAACCATCATCTCATCCATTGGTAGCATTTAAATAATGGGAGCTGATCCATTTTGTGAATCTCTCCAAAACATAAATTTATCTCTCGTGTTTACCTTCCAGGTTGTTAGGGATTTTTCTTGTATGAACCACAATGCTTGAAATGACTACTTGAAAACTATGCCTTCTAATACTGATTCAGAGACAAGAAAAGCCTAATTTCTAAGGACTGGATAAGGTCCTTCTTCATTTTTGAGCTCCACAAATACTCAGGCAGGTTTTACCTTTCAAGATTGCTATTTACACAGTATTTGTTGATGTGGACACTGATTTGTTATGTATCTTTATTGAACCAACCTATGAATTATCCTGCAAATAACCAAGCATAACAAGATGAAAGATATAACCATACAAACCATAGTTATAATCATAACAACAATCAGTGATACAAGGATTCTCATCCTTCTTCCTTTTCTTAATATGAGGGATAACCTAGTTGATTTACTCTTCAAGGAATCAATAACATGGATAGTGTCCTACTGACAGAGGTCCTTTAACAAGTTCAGTTTGTTTTTTCTTAGTAACAGAGTATTTTGATTGATTTAGTTTTGATAAATTGGAACAACTTAGACATAGATAGATTATCAGACTGTTTTCTAAACCAGTGCCTATCCTTTGGGCTATGGAGTCAAATATAAGCTAAGATATCATAGAAATAAAACATAATAAACTGCCTTACAGTTCACATACAATTCATGTAAATTGCCTTACAAGCTACCCTGTCACCTCAAATCTATTGTATCAAATCCTTAAACAAAGTAGTATGCTCCCTGAAATTACTTACAAAATTTAATTCTTTCCTTGAAAGACACTTGTAAATAATCAAATGGTTACCTTATAACCAGAATGCTACAGAATACCTTGTAAACTAAGCATAGAAGAGCACATACAAAGAAAAAGAGATAGCAAGAGAGGAGAGTAAAATTGCACTGTATATTATTTATAAGATCTAGATTTTATACATGAAAGATTATACAGCTTCAAAAGATAGACAAAAACCAGAATATCTGAATTCTGTGGTATATTATCTCTTCTCCAAAAAATGTTCCAACATCAAAGACCCTTAACTATTACAACTCTTATGTTATATATATATTCTAGACCATCTTGGAATCCCTAAGGATGCAACAAGCTTCGGATGGTCTCAAAACCCTAACCCTAAAGATATAAGAGAGACAAAAGAGAGAGAGAGAGAGAAGAAGTGGTGAAAAGACAGAGTCAAAAAAGGTAAAATCAGATATCTCTTATTCTTCTCCCGACATGGCGACTGCAATCTGATTTGTAGATGGTAGCTAGTGTATTTATGATGAGTCCTGATAGTTGTGCTCACCTACTCACCTACATCTCCTTTTGAAATAACTATCCATCTTGTCTATGAACAGTGTAGCGTCAAGTGTTTACCTCACTCATCGTCCAAAATTTATTCCTTTACCACAGGCTTCTTTTTCTACAGTGTTTTCATGACTTCCCATGCCTTTACTTTATCATCTGTTGGCCAATTGAAGTCCTGAGTACTTTGTACCTCCACCTTTTTCCTGTCCCATCTTACATCGGTGATGTTCTTGACATCAAATAGGAACTTGTTGATATCTGTTTCAGCTTTGAATGCCTCATCCAATATTATATTAAATCCCTCTACATCAACCTCAGTTCCCAAAAGAAAAGCCTCTTCACTAGGCATCTTGCTGTCAAACTCACTCCTCCAGGCATCTATAGCCTTTTCTTGGTCATCTTCTCCTTTTAAAGCAGGAATAAACCTATTGAAATCAGCTGAAAAGAGACTCAATTTAGCCTATATTTGGTTCAATTTTCCCTTGAAGAATGACAGTGTAATGTTTACCCTCTTAATCTCATCTTCAACCTCTGTGACTATTGGGGGAAATTCAGGTCTTATGGTCTGTAGAGATGACAATTTCTCAAATAAACTTGCCCTGGTAGACCATTTTGTGAAGTATGGGTTTAGAATTATAAGGTACCTCAATACCTCAGCATGCAATATAGGCAACTTATTATAGGTATTAATCACAACATCAACTTTGTTTCTTGAGGATCTCAATCCTATGTTGTAATATAATTTTCAATGCTTTCAATGCTATTGCATTTCCTTTTTCTTCATCCATCTTTTGTTCCACAGCCTCTTCTGACTTAGGCTTGTCTTCAATCTGCATAGGTGGTGGTTGTGTTGGCACATACACTATCTCAGGCTTTGCTTCCAATTCATCTGTCAATGTCTTTATCAGCTGATCGCTTTGGTATAGTTGTATATGGCACATGTCTCTGTCTTTAGACAGTGCACTTGTTTCTTCTAACAGAGTAGCATACCTTTCAGATAATTGCTTTGTCTTATCCTCATTGAGTTGAGCCCAGTGTGTCATAATTTGGGAGATTTCTAGGTCTCGTGTATTTTGTACTGACCACACCATCTGATTTCCCACCATATTCTCTTGAATGTTCACCAATTGGGGCTTCTGGTCCTTAGGGTTCAAACTCCACATGGCAAAGGCCTGAGACTTTGGGTTATACCCAAATGCTTTGATCATCTCTCCTACTTGGACTTCACTGACCATTTTAAGGTCAGGCTGCTTCCTAATTTGATCTATAATGAATGTAGAAGCTAAGTCCCAGCCTTCAGCCAATAAGATCCCACTTCCTAGCATTATATTCTTGGCATCTTTAGGAGAGATGTCCTCACTTTCAGGATCATAATTTTGTAGGGCCACCAGAGCTTCATTTTTAATGGTTTCTTTTCCATCCACAGTTAATTGGGACTTTATTTTCTCTATTTTGTGCCATCTTAGGAAGTCTTTAAATTCTTCTGTCTTCACAAAGTTGTCATCATCTAAGAATTTTTGCTGGTTAAGCAATCTCTCATCTACACAGGCTCTGAGTGGTATCTCAACCTCATCTTCTAGATCAGGCCTTTGCTTCTTACCTTCCTTGATTGCTTTCCTCAGGTTATGATCATATAGCCTGGTGCCAGGAACTAAGGCCTTAGCCTTATCCTTTTTCTTACTTTGCCCTTCTATTGCAGGATGGCCTAATTCCAACTTCTGTCTTTTTACAGCTGGTTCTTCCACATCATCTGGCTGTGTTGCAACTGTTAAATCTATAATGTGTTGTTCTGCTCCCTGCAACTGCGGGATCTCAGCCATTTCTTGCTCTGGGGCTTGTTGTGGTGGGGGATTCACAGGAGGACGTGCATAATAACTATCATCATCACTCTCCTCTTCTGATTCTGAGTGTTCAGGTGACTGAGCACCTTTCTTGTCCAAGACTGTATCCAATTGTTCTACTAGCACATAGTAGTTGTCAATCATGGCTTTAATCCTATCAAAATAGGAGAGATCAGGGTAAAAACCCCCAAATGATAATCCATTTCTTTTTATTTGTGTCTGCAGCTTTAGTAGCTCTTGGATTCTCAATCTTCTCATATGAATGTCATCTTCATCCAAGAGATTTCTCATTGAATCTTCCTCTATACATTCACAATGCACATTGGTATTAGGGATAGTAGGAGTATATAGCTTCCTAACCCCTGCCATGAAGCCTTCTGGGTCAATATACCTGTAAGGGCTGCCCCCATTCTATACTTCTCCAACCATTGACCTACTTCATCTATGGAATTATTACCAATTGTAAAATTAGCAATCTTAAATTGCCTAGGGGTTATAGTCCCCTTTTTATGTGGTGCAAAGTGCTCATTATCAGTCAACATCAGCTGCCAAATGAATTCCATAGCAGCAACTCTCACAGGCACATGATAAGGTAATATATGGGGTGGGTGAATACACCCATATACTCTGATTATGGTGAAATTCTCCTCCAAAAATAAATCACCCCAGTTGTGGTTTCTAGACCAATTTTCTTTATAATGGTAGAGCCTAAGCAATTGGATGATCTTCAATGGGACTCTAGTCCTGCTTGTCCCTAAACTTTGCACAATTGGATACACAATCCAATTTTGGAAGGCACAATAGTCACATTCTCTGGAAGTATAATTCCAAACCCTAACCCAGAACTGGATAGGATTTGGTTGTGCTTGATAGAATCTCTGAGGGGATAAGTCATGAACCCTCATGATTACAAAATTGAAATATAAGAGAAGGTGCATTAGCACTGAATAATGAAAGAATTTTGGCTCCTTCTCTGTAGAATTTTTTTAATTTCTTCTGTGTTGCGACAAAACCCTCATGCATTTCATCAATTATATGTTGAATGTAATCATAACTGGTGCTTGAATGCACCTCTTGCAGGTCTAATACCATCATTAATATGCCAGAATTGATTCTCTCTGCATCTCCATCAATCCCTAGCACTCTACATAAGGCATAAGCATTGTACTTGATATAGAAGTGCAGGTCCTTGTAATAGTATGGATAGGGCTCAACCATAGGACCTAAGTAATTTTTCAGTTCTTTCAACATATGCTTCTGCAACAAGCCTTTTGCAATACCAGGCTTAGAACTGTATCTCTTTTCCTGGCTTGTCATGTCAATTTTTGTAGACATGGTACTGAATAAGCTGAAGGCTTGCATAAATGAATTTATGTTCAAAATCAATAGGGCAGTGCCATCATCCCTCTTAATGGTCTTTGTGAGGGCATCATAGTGATTTGCTAGGTCAAGAAATAGGTCTACATCTAAGAAAACATCAGGAACTAATAACCTAGCCAGACCACATGTCCAAGGGTTTGAAATAGGGATGGGCTTATCAGAATTCTTATAGAAGTATGTGAAAAGAGAGCAACCTGTTGTGCCTAGGGTCACAGCATCTTGAATGTTCTTGTAGTCATCCAGGAGGACACTAGCATCGGCCTTCTTGTTCTGTATTGAACCTGACAGAAGATGGAGAAACTCATCAGAGTAACTCAGTTTTCCTTTCTATTCCTCTCCACTGCCTCCACTTGTTGAAGCGACGCTCACAGCTCTGCTCATATCTTCAACACCTTGAATCTCTTTTTTCTCTTACCAATATTGAAACAAATCTAATTTGCAATATCAGCTGACTGCTCTGAGCACAACATTCTACAATTTTAGAATTCTCTGATCACTTTGGATACACTGCAAACTCCTCAAAATATCTCTCTCCTGAAAGTTAGCAACTTGGCTCTAAAAACTTGAAAGCACGATGAAAGAGAATGAATGCACTCTCAACTCCTTATAGCCATCATTCAGAGTACACAGCTCATAATTCAAAAACAACAGTTCTGCCATTAATTTGCCATGCCGTGAACTTTGAAAAACCTAGCCGTAGTTGCTGAAGTTGACAGGAAATAAAATTTTTAAATATGAATCCTTGGAACAATCATAAAATGTTTAAGAGAGCTGACATGTCACCTTCTAATTCATTATCTGTCATACATCTCAGCTACCCTTTTTGCACTGTGATCAAAATACAGGCCTGTGATTGGTTGCCGAGTGATTTACTCTGTCACATCAAGAAATTGCCACCATTTTTTAGATTTTGTGATCAGGCGACCCCACGACTACATTAAGTCTCTTTTTCATGGGCCTTTGTCATTAACCACGGTTCCATCTCAAGACTTGGCGATAATGTACTTTCATAACCTTGGCTGACCTGAGTGATAATCTAGAGATCATGCGACATAACTGAAATCAAAGTCGCGAGCAGTTAACCTTAACTCATCTTCCTTTCTGAGACCTCGTGACTAGCCGTTACCATTAACCTTTACGATTGTCTCCTTGTCGCTGAATGCTTTTATTCTGTTTGAAGACTATGCGACAACCTTTTAGTCACCCAGTTGGGAGATAGATTTAAATTTACCTTAACCTATTACAAGTGTCCTTTCTTTACTCATAGCGACTACGCGACATACCCTAATCGCCAAGTCGGGAGGACTTTTCCCCTGGGACACTTTTCTTTCCAGACATCGTGACCACCGTTGGATCTTCTGACTCTTTTATCTGACGACTATTGTTTAATCTCCAGATGATCGGGCATACCCTTAAATTATTTCTAGACACTGCAACAAAGGTCAAAGCACCTTAGTCTCTTAGTCACTGAATCCACTTTCTTCCTTCTGGTGGCCACACAATAACTTTTGAATGTCCACCCACCTTGTGACACATGTCACTCAATCATTGGTTCACTTATTTCACACTGGAGAACTAAGTCATTGTTCATTTCTGGTGACATCCCGAATACACTTTTCTATAAACCTCAAACGGTTAGTAACGTAGTCTGAGCTGAAATCTCTTAACCGCCATTCTATTCTGAGACTACGTGACTGAAGGAAAACTTAACTGTTAGCATTGGCTTGATCTGGCAACAACGCGACATGAAGTAATTGCGAAGTCTGAGAACCTTTTCATAACTGTTTGATTTCTTCCGCGATCACCTGACTAACAGTGGGTCCCATCTTTACAAAGCTTATAACAAAGATATCTTGTGACAACCCGACTGAAAGAAATTGCTAAGTCTCAGAATGTTGAAGGAATATTCTAATTCTGCACGAGACTACGCAACAAAAGGAAAAAGAAAAGTCGGGAAGACATATGGAATATTTGGCTGGGGTAACACTGAAACATAAGGCATGGCTTGGGGTTTTAAAATTCATCGTTTAATACTTGGAAAACTAGGGTTTTTCAAGGTTTTTTGCAATTTTGGCAAGGTTTAGACTTGAAACCCTGAAAATTGATAGAGAGAAAGACAAGGAACAAGGAGAACCAGCAGAAAAAGGAAATACAACCAATAGTGGCTCTGATTGCGGATTGGCTAAACTCAGTTTATGACAATGAACCACAGAATTTCAGGTTGCAGACCACCTCTCACGGAGCAAAACCCTAAAACAAGAAGGGAAATATGTACAAAAATTACAAACAAGGGACAATGAAAGGAGAATATAATACATACTCGCTTGTGCACCCTGGACCTTTACTCAAAGAAAGGCTTCAAAAAATGGCCATGCACAGGCAACTCAAAAAGATCTCCTTCCATATTCTTTAATAAGTATGAGTCTTTGCCAAATTTTTTTGCAATAATGAATGGTCCCAGCCACAAAGACTCAAACTTCTTATGCTTGACTTTATCTTCTACCCTTGCATTCCATTGGAGGACTAAATCATCAATTTGGAACTTTCTCTTAGTAGCCCTCCTGTCAAAAAGATATTTCATTTGCTGTTGCAGCTTCATATTCTCTTTCTAACTATTTCTCCTCATTTCATCCAATTCATTCAGTTGCATGATTCTGTTTTGCATATTATCAGAAACATCTAAATGTTCCTCTTGTATGTATTGGCAAATGGGAAATAAATTGTTAATAGGCAACCTTGCTTGAAAACCATACACCAACTCAAAATGTTATTGACCAGTTGCCTTCTTAAGCATTATTCTATCAGCCCAAAGAGCTAATCTCAATTTTGTGTGCCATGTCCTCTTGTTTTGTTCCAGAGTTCTTTTCAATATTTTCAAAATGCTTTTATTGCTAGACTTAGCTTGTCCATTGGCTTGTGGATGATATGGGGATGAATGAGATATTGTAATCCCATATTGCTCATAGAAACTTGTCATTTCTTCTGATCTGAAACTCATAGCATTGTCCATGATTAATTTACTAGGCACACCAAATCTGGTCCTAATGTTTTCTAGAAAAAATTTAGTAACCACCTTACTAGTTTCTTTCCTTATGGGAATAGCCTCAATCCATTTAGTAAAGTAATCTGTGGCAACTAAAATCTAGCTGCGCCCTGCACTAGCCTTTTCTTGAAATTCACCAATAAAATCAATGCCCCATACAGCAAAAGGAGCCTCAGTACTCACTGGGTTGAGCAACAGAGCACCTGCAAATTTCAACTTATTTGAGAACCTCTGACATGGTTCACATTTCCTAACATGCATGTAAGTATCCTTGAAAAGAGTAGGCCAATAATATCCTGCCCTCAAAATCTTATGGGCAGTAGTCTTAGCAGAAAAGTGACCTCCACACT
>MU223344.1:864703-883409 GCA_018584345.1 Thuja plicata | reverse complement strand
TCTTATGGGCAGTAGTCTTAGCAGAAAAGTGACCTCCACACTCTCCTTCATGCATCTCAATTAGGACTTTCTCAGCTTGATGTTTGTCAAGGCATAGCAATAGAACACCATTCTTATCTTTCCAGAACAAATCTCCTTGAATCAACACATATCTTTGAGCTTGCAACTTCAAATTCCTCTTCTGGTTATCAGACAGATAATCAGGACATTTAGCATTTTTGAGGAAAAAGACAATATCAGTGTAATAAGGTTGCCTCTCTATACTGGTTATGGCTTGATCATTTTCTTCTATTTGATTTTATTGCACCAAATCTAATCATAAGTTTGGCCAAGCCTTGACCTCTTACCAATTTGGTGATGTTGATTTCCAAATTGAACTCTTGGATTCTTGTAATCCATTTGCACCTCTTACCAGTAACCTCTGACTGGGTAAGAATATCTTTAACTGCTGAATGTGGAACATAGGCCTGCACCTTAGCACACACCAAGTAGGGCCTAAAAGACTTCACAGCCTTTACCAATGCATAGGATTTTTTTTCCATTATGTCATAGTTAAGTTCTGCAGCCTGCAAGGATTTACTATAAAAGGCTATAGGGTGTTCAAATCCTTGCTCATCTTTCTGAAGCAAAATTGCAGCAATTGTATGAAATGATGCAAATGAAAACAGGGACAAAGGCTTAGTGTAATCCAGAGATTTTAACACTGGAGTTTCCTGCACTGCCTTCTTTATTCTTTCAAAAGGTTGTTGAGCCTCATCATTCCAAACAAACTTAGTATCCGTTTTTAACAATTTCACAATAGGCTTGACAATTCAGCAAAATTGGCTACAAACCTTCTGACAAATTAATCTTTCCTAAGAAAGATTGTACACCTTTTAAATTTTTTGGAGCAACTACCTTCTAAATTGCTTCTACTCTTTCAGGGTCTATTTTTACCCCTTCTCTAGACACTATATGCCCAAGCAATTTTCCTTCTTTAGCTACAAAGTGGCATTTCTTAGGGTTTAAAGAAACACCATATTATAATGCTTTATTAAAAATCTTACCCAAATGATCACAATGATCATTAGCCTTCTTAGAATATGCAGTTAAGTCATCCTGGTAAACAACCATGAACAAATCAATAAATTCCTTGAAAGCAACATCCATGGCCCTCTGAAAAGTTGCACCCGCATTTATCAGACCAAAAGGCATTCTGATATAAACATATGTTCCCCAAGGAGTAGTAAATGCAGTCTTATATTGTTCTGACTCCTTGACAAGAACCTGGTTGTAACCTGAAAAACCATCCATCATTGACAGTAATTCACAACCAGTCACCTTATGCAACATTGCTTCCATATTGGGGAGTGAATAATTATCTTTCAAAGAAGCAATATTCAGATTCCTGAAATCAACACACAATCTGATGTCACCATTCTTCTTTCTTACTGGCACTAAATTTGAGACCCATGTTGAATGCCTAATAGGCTGGATTATTCCAGCATCTTTGAGTTTCATCAATTCCTGCTGCATTTTGGGGGCCAACAAAGGGTTAATGGGTCTTTGTTTCTATCTAAATGGCTTGACATATGATTTCAAAGGAATTTCATGTTGAAAAAGGTCCTCTCGATATGCCTTCAAGTCCTCATATGACCAAGCAAAAACATGCTTGTATTTTCTCAGTAACTTGATCAAGTTTATCCTTACATGAGAGTCCAAACCTTTTCCTATGTAAACTATTTGAGGACTATTTTCTGATCCTAAATTGATTTCTTCCAAATCCTCAATGTTGGCATTGCTTATCTTTGCTGAATCATTTTGTTTACTAACAAACAATGCCTCAATTTCAACCAATCCCCTAGGAATTCGATTAGAACTCAATTGAACAACTTCATTTCCAAAGATGTAATATTTTCCATTATCTGATTCTAATAAGGAACTGCAATCTATGCTCTGGTTTTCATACTGATCTAAACATCACATGAACCTTAGAATATCTTGATCATCTTGGAACACTTGCCAGTTATATATGTTATCTGGGATAACTGGTCTTGTTTTAACTTCAAGTATTGATACTCCATGTAAGGTCAAATCATCATTTTTCAAAGCAACATTTGCTAGAAAATCAGCCATAATATTTTTTGACCTCTATAACCAAGTTATATTAAAAGCATCAAACATCTCAAGTTGATCCCAAATAGCATACTTATACATTTTCAATCTATCATTTTTGACAGCATATTTGGATCTGACTTGTGCTACCACCAGCTCAGAGTCACCATAAACTTTTAAACATTTTATACCATGTTTGATAGCAATTTCAAGTCCTAAAAATAAGGCCTTATATTCTGCAGTATTATTAGTACACTGAAAAGCCAGCAAAAATGAGTATTTAAAAGTTGTACCTGATGGGGATATCAATAATACTCCTGCTCCTGATCCTTCTTTAGAGAAAGCACCATCAAAATACATTTTTCATATCCCATCTTCTTGTAAGGTTAATTCTTTGCTTAATGAATCAACTCCTTGATCTTGACAACAAAGTTCTTCTTTTTGCATTCTAAAATTTTCCATGTCTATGTCAATGCAACAATTAATATGAGTATCCTCATACTTTTCTATCATGTGGGGAGTTCGGCTTTCTCTTGAAACATTGACATTTTCTCCAGCAATATTGAAAGTAGCAAATGACAAATCATTTTGTATACTTCCTCCCATTGAGTCACTCCACTTTCTTGATAATAACATGCCATAATGAGGTGGTATATCAACCACAAGAACATTCATAGTCATCACTACATCAGGGAAAAGTGCCAATCTATAGGGCATGGCCTCAATGGTACCAATTACAGGGACTTCTCTAGAATCCAAAGCTCTACACCTACCATGAGGTGTGTCAACTTGTAAGCCCATTGTCTTCATGATCTCAACTAGCATAACTGTATTAGAAGCTCCTGAATCAATCATACAATTCTTGAGCACTTTATCATTGATTATTAATGAAAGAAAGAATGGGTCCACCACCTTTGGGGATGAAGTAGAATTCAAGAATATCTGAGGAATCTTAGATGTTAACATCTCATCCTCATTTCCCATGACAGGTGGCATCTCAGATATGTCCACTGGGTTTTGAACTTTTATTGTAGGTACACTGTTTAATAATGACATCACCTTTTCTTTATGTTCTTTGATCCTCATCATTTCCAAAAATGGTACCTTAACTATCATCTGAGACAAACATTGACCCATATCAACTGGAGTATAACAGATATCTGAATGTTTTGACCTATCAATGATATCTTCATTTTCTTCATTATGTCTCTTTTCAAATGGTTCTTTCAACCTTTTGTTTTCTGTCTTTTGCAGAGGAACAATTTTTTCTTGACCTTTTTCATCTTGTGTAGCATTTGGCTCTACAACCTTTGTGATAACCTTGACCTTATGTTTACTTTCTCTAGGTTCTTCCTTCTTCTAAACATACTGGGGGCCTATTTTATTGTCCTTAATGAAAACACCTGAGGGCTGGCCACCAGTTCCACCTACCACCCTGTTTCTTAAATGATAATTGCTTCTAGCTTTATTCACTAACTCTGCAGTGATTCTAGCCTTCTCTTCATCTGAGGCTTTTTTGATGAGTGGAACCTCTTGGCTATTTTGAGCATAGCATCTAATATCATCTTCAGTTTCATCCACTTCACTATCAGATAAGACCTGTTGATGGTGATTCTCAACTCTTCTCTGTGAAACATAAGAATCATGATTTTCCTCCTCACTATTTGAATCGGTATCATGGCATGAGTAAGTGTTATTCATACTATGATCACACTGTTCCCCTTCATCATTTTCTTGTTCCTCATTTGCTTTTAGATCTAGGGAAATGACACAAAAATTAGGATTATGAGGGGCATCACAAGATTCACACCAAGTCTCCAAATTGCAAAAATGGACTGAATTTCTATGAAGAGGGTCTGGAGTCTTATTATCTGTTCTTTCTTTCTTGGGTGCACCAAGAGGCTTTCCATCCTTGAACTGAGTTCCATATGGGTGATTTTGCATTCTATTCTGAGGGTTGTAATTATTGTTGTAAAGAGGTTTGTTGTTTTGAGGAGCTCTATATTCCTTATACTCTGGTTCTTTCAGATTGCTCTTACTAAACCTGGGATCATCTCTCCTATTCAACTTACCAGACACTCTTCTGTTCATTTCAATATTGACTGCTATCTTGTAAGCGTCAGTAAGAGTCCTAGGATTCTTATCTCTAAAAGCATATCCCATTTTGGAGTCATAAGCATTTAAATAAGTTGCTAGACAAACTTCTTCATCTAACTTTATCTTTCGAAAAAATTTATGCATAGCTCTTTGAAATCTTGTGTTAAATTCTGTAACCTCTTCATTATAAATTTTCTTGATATTATTGAACTCATTCAATAAAAATCCCTTATTTTTCTTGTCTCCATACTGATCTTTGAAAAACTCAATCAACTCATCCATAGAAACAACAAAGCCATTAGCAAGGATCCTAAACCATTCTCTCGCATCTTCAACAAGGGACTGAACAAAAAGTTTCATTAGTACATCTTCATGGGTGATATTTAAATCATCAACAAAGTCAATATATTTTATTAAGTGTGCTTCACAGGAAATCACATTATTACCAGCAAACTTTGGGAGCTTTTCTCCTATGTCACCAACATCTTTAGGAAAAGCATTTGGGTAATCAGGGATACCATCAAAATCAAACTTCTTATACCTCTCATTATGTAGTGGTTTTCTTTGAAAACTATCATCTTCTTTAGCCACAGTAGCTTTTCCTCTAGTAGATGTATTATTCTCTTGTCCAGAAAAAGAATACTTTGAAGATTGTAAAAAGTCAATCTTTTTCTTTATTTCTATTGTAGCAGCTTCCATTTGGGCCTTTTCCAACATTTTTTCCATGGTTTCTTTTTCAATTCTCAATTTCTCCAAATCAATCTCTAACTTGGACATTTGTTCAACAATAGGCTTTTTAGGCTCTTGATCTCTTTGTTCACCCATCTTCTTTTTACCCTTATTTTTTTGTACAGTAGAAGCTTTTTGAGTGACTAGTATTTCTTTGTTTTTCTGAGACTTCTCTGTTTCTTTTGTAGTTTGGTTTTTAGAAAGTATTTTCCTATTGTTATCAAGAATCTTGTGATCATTGTTTTTCTTTCTTATTTCTCTTTCCTTTTTCATTTGTTGGACTAGGGAAAGCTGTTTTAAAATAAACTTCTCTTCATTATTCAACATATCAGAAGGGTCATCTTCTGGGTCTGAACTAGGTGTAGTAATATCTTCTCTTTCATTTGAAGTAGAAGTAAGAGTGGGAGTATCCAATACTCTTTCAGCAGCCTCCTCATAGTCTGAAGTGTTTCCATCATGAGAGTGTTGAGTAGTATTCCTATCATTTCTAACCTTTGATTCTCCACCTCTTAAAGGAGTTTCATCCATATCAACCTGGTTTTTCTTTTTTCTCCATGAGGCTCCAACTCTTGAGGTCGATGGGATTCCTTCATTCAATACCCTTTCTGGGTCAGTTCTTGTTTTTGACCTAGTATTCATTCTGTAAGACATTTTTTATTTTGCACTAATCTCAGAGATTTTCCTTTTAGAGTATCCACCCAATAAATTGGGATAAATGAATAAATATCAAGGGTTAATATGGCAAAAAACACTGGAATCTTATAAACCTTTAAGTATTTACACACTAGAGATTTCTGAATACTTCTACACAGTTTTATAATCTCTTTATCCCCAGCGGAGTCGCCACTTTGTTAGGGATTTTTCTTGTATGAACCACAATGCTTGAAATGACTACTTGAACACTATGCCTTCTAATATTGATTCAGAGACAAGAAAAACCTAATTGCTAAGGACTGGATAAGGTCCTTCTTAATTTTTGAGCTCCATAAATACTCAAGTAGGTTTTACCTTTCAAGATTGCTATTTACACAGTATTTGTTGATGTGGACATTGATTTGTTATGTATCTTTATTGAACCAACCTATGTATTATCTTGCAAATAACCAATCATAACCAGATGCAAGATATAACCATACAAACCATAGTTATAAGCATAACAACAATCAGTGATACAAGGATTCTCATCCTTCTTCCTTTTCTTAATAGGAGGGATAACCTAGTTGATTCACTCTTCAAGGAATCAATAACATGGACAGTGTCCTGCTGACAGAGGTCCTTTAACAAGTTCAGTTTGTTTGTTCTTAGTAACAGAGTATTTTGATTGATTTGATTTTGATAAATTGGAACAACTTAGACATAGATAGATTATCAGACTATTTTCTAAACCAGTGCCTATCCTTTGGGCTACGGAGTCAAATATAAGCTAAGATATCATAGAAATAAAACACAGTAAACTACCTTACAGTTCACATACAATTCAGGTAAATTGCCTTACAAGCTACCCTGTCACCTCAAATCTATTGTATCAAATCCTTAAACAAAGTAGTATGCTCCCTGAAATTACTTACAAAATTTAATTCTTTCCTTGAAAGACACTTGTAAATAATCAAATGGTTACCTTATAACCAGAATGCTACAGAATACCTTGTAAACTTAGCATAGAAGAGCACATACAAAGAAAAAGAGACAGCAAGAGAGGAGAGTAAAATTGCACCGTATATTATTTATAAGATCCAGCTTTTATACATGAAAGTTTACACATCTTCAAAAGATAGACAAAAACCAGAATATCTGAATTCTGTGGTATATTATCTCTTCTCCAAAAAATATTCCAACATCAAAGACCCTTAACTATTACAACTCTTATGCTATATATATATTCTAGACCATCTTGGAATCCCTAAGGATGCAACAAGCTTCAGATGGTCTCAAAACCCTAACCCTAAAGATATAAGAGAGACAAAAGAGAGAGAGAAGAAGCGGTGAAAAGACAGAGTCAAAAAAGGTAAAATCAGATATCTCTTGTTCTTGGGTGGTCGCACAATAGTGTGTCCCACTTTTTTGAATATCCTAATTTTTGCTAAAATTGCACATTTTTAAGAAAATATGATGATTTAAGCCTTGAAAGGTCCCATTTGAAGGAGTAAATTAAAAATTGCTAGATAAAATCCTCTTGGATCAAAATCCCTTTGGTATAATCCCTCTACTCCTCACTCACTCCTATAATCGAGTCTCCTTTGAACCCATCAAAATGTTGACAAAAAATCACTCTGACATTAACTTTTTGTGGGATCAAATAAATTAATTTGAAAAACCCAAAAATAGGATGATATTACTCTGAGAAAGCTTTCCAATGATTATGAGTTATATATATATTTAGTTTATTAAGACTTTTCTTTTTAAGTTTTACTAAACATAGGTTGCCTGACCATTTAGTGACTTCTCTGTTCGACGCTTCTAGAAAAATAGTAAATTAGGGAAAAAAAATTATGAAAAATATCTAGGAAATAGGTATTTATGTTACCTTTCTATAAAAAAATAATAAATGAATTTTGATATATAGAGATAGAGTTAGAGCGATCAAAGTGAACCTATGTCCAAATTATTATTAATGTCGCTTCATAACTCAATAAACTATTAAATATTCAACCAAATTGAATGAAACCAAATGGATTCCCTAGATATTTGTTTTAAAAACCTAAATTCAAAATAATTATGTTCTTATCAGTTTTATAAAAAAAGTTATATTGATCAAAGTGAGTGTCACTCCTGAAAAATCCTGATTTTTCACAAAAATAATTTTTGAAGGAGAAGGAAAAATGGATACAAATAAATTCCAAATTTTTAAAAAAATATATATATTTAAACTAGAAACAAAATTCTAAAAGTCACTAGTTTACATCATCTTCAAATTCGTAATGGTTTAATGACAATAGATGTTTGAAAGTGAAGTTTTTTTTTCAGAATGTTCATTTCAGTGTCAAAGTTGGCGAAAAACTGGGACACAGTTTTGTGGGATCACCCTCTTCTCCCGACATGGTGACTGCAATCTGATTTGTAGATGGTAGCTGGTGTATTTATGCTTAGTCCTGATAGTTGTGCTCGCCTACTCACCTACATCTCCTTTTGAAATAACTGTCCATCTTGTCTATGAACAGTGCAGTGCCAAGTGTTTACCTCACTCATCGTCCAAAATTTCTCTGTCTACCACAGGCTTCTTTTTCTTCGGTGTTGTCATGACTTCCCATGCCTTTACTTCATCATCTATTGGCCACTTGAAGTCCTAAGTACTTTGTACCTGCACCTTTTTCCTGTCCCATCTTACATCGGTGATGTTCTTGACATCAAGTAGGAACTTGTTGATATATGTTTCAGCTTTGAATGCCTCATCCAATATTATATTAAATCCCTCTACATCAACCTCAGTTCCCAAAAGAAAATCCTCTTCACTAGGCATCTTTCTATCAAACTCACTCCTCCAGGCATCTATAGCCTTTACCTGGTCATCTTCTCCTTTTAAAGCAGGAATAAACCTATTGAAATCAGCTGAAAAGAGACTCAATTTAGCCTCTATTTGGTTCAATTTTCCCTTGAAGAATGAGAGTGCAATGTTTACCCTCTTAATATCATCTTCAACCTCTGTGACTACTGGAGGAAAGTCAGGTCTTAAGGTCTGTAGAGATAAAAATTTCTCAAATAAACTTGCCCTGGCAGACCATTTTGTGAAGTATGGGTTTAGAATTATAAGGTACCTCAATACCTCAGCATGCAATATAGGCAACTTATTATAGGTATTAATCACAACATTAGCTTTGTGTTTGAGGATCTCAATCCTATGTTGTAATATACCTTTCAATGCTTTCAATGCTATTGCATTTCATTTTTCTTCATCCACCTTTTGTTCCACAGCCTCTTCTGACTTAGGCTTGTCTTCAATCTGCATAGGTGGTGGTTGTGCTGGCACATACACTATCTCAGGCTTCACTTCCAATTCATCTGTCAATGTCTTTATCAGTTGATCCCTCTGGTATATTTGTATATGGCACATGTCTCTGTCTTTAGACAGTGCACTTGTTTCTTCTAATAGAGTATTATACCTTTCAGATAATTGCTTTGTCTTATCCTCATTGAGTTGAGCCTAGTGTGTCATAATTTGGGAGATTTCTAGGTCTCCTGTATTCTGTACTAACCACACCATCTGATTTCCCACCATATTCTCTTGAATGTTCAACAATTGGGGCTTCTGGTCCTTAGGGCTCAAACTCCACATGGCAAAGGCCTGAGACTTTGGGTTATACCCAAATCCTTTGATCATCTCTCCTACTTGGACTTCACTGACCATTTTAAGGTTAGGCTTCTTCCTAATTTGATCTATAATGAATGCAGAAGCTAAGTCCCAGCCTTCAGCCAATAAGATCCCACTTCCTAGCACCATCTTCCTGGCATCTTCAGGAGAGATGTCCTCACTTTCAGGATCATAATTTTGTAGGGCCACCAGAGCTTCATTTGTAATGGTTTCTTTTCCATCCACAGTTAATTGGGACTTTATTTGCTCTGTTTTGTGCCAGCTCAGGAAGTCTTTAAATTCTTCTATCTTCACAAAGTTGTCATCATCTAAGAATTTTTGCTAGTTAAGCAATCTTTCATCTACACAGGCTCTGCGTGGTATCTCAACCTCATCTTCTAGATTAGGCCTTTGCTTCTTACCTTCCCTGATTGCTTTCCTCAGGTTATGATCATATAGCCTGGTGCCAGGAACTAAGGCCTTAGCCTCATCCTTTTTCTTACTTTGCCCTTCTATTGAAGGCTGGCCTAATTCAAACTTCTGCCTTTTTGCAGCTGGTTCTTCCACATCATCTGGTTGTGTTGCAACTGTTAAATCTATAATGTGTTGTTATGCTCCCTACAACTGTGGGATCTCAGCCATTTCTTGCTCTGGGGCTTGTTGTGGTGGGGGATTCACAGGAGGATGTGCATTGTCAATCATGGTTTTAATCCTATCAAAATAGGAGAGATCAGGGTAAAAACCCCCAAATGATAATCCCTTTCTATTTATTTGTGTCTGCAGCTTCAGAAGCTCCTGGATTCTCAATCTTCTCATATGAATGTCATCTTCATCCAGGAGATTTCTCGTTGAATCTTCCTCTATACATTCACAATGCACATTGGTATTAGGGATAGTAGGAGTATATAGCTTCCTAACCCCTACCATGAAGCCTTTTGGGTCAATATACCTGTAAGGGGCTGCCCCCATTCTATACTTCTCCAACCATTGACCTACTTCATCTATGGCATTCTTACCAATTGTAAAATTAGAAATCTTAAATTGCCTAGGGGTTATAGTCCCCTTTTTATGTGGTGCAAAGTGCTCATTATCGGTCAACATTAGCTGCCAAATGAATTCCATAGCAGCAACTCTCACAGGCACATGATAAGGTAATATATGGGGTGGGTGAATACACCCATATACTCTGATTATGGTAAAATTCTCCTCCAAAAAGAAATCAGCCCAGTTGTGGTTTTCAGACCAATTTTCTTTATAATGGCAGGGCCTAAGAAATTGGATGATCTTCAATGGGACTCTAGTCCTTCTTGTCCCTAAACTTTACACAATTGGATACACAATCCAATTTTGGAGGGCACAGTAGTCACATTCTCTAGAAGTATAATTCCAAACCCTAACCCAGAACTGGATAGGATTTGGTTGTTCTTGATAGAATCTCTGAGGGGATAAGTCGTGAACCTTCATGATTACAAAATTGAAATATAAGAGAAGGTGCATTAGCACTGAATAATGCAAGAATTTTGGCTCCTTCTCCTTAGGGTTTTTTAATTTCTTCTGTGTTGCAACAAAACCCTCATGCATTTAATCAATTATATTCTGAATGTAATCATAAATGGTGCTTTAATGCATCTCTTGCAGTTCTAATACCATCATTAAGATGCCATAATTGATTCTGTCTGCACCTCCATCAATCCCTAGCACTCTACATAAGGCATAAGCATTGTACTTGATATAGAAGTGTAGGTCCTTGTAATAGTATGGAGAGGGCTCAACCATAGGACCTAAGTAATTTTTTAGTTCTTTCAACATATGCTTCTGCAATAAGCCTTTTGCAATACCAGGCTTAGAACTGTATCTCTTTTCCTGCCTTGTCATGTCATTTTTTGTAGACATGGTACTGAATAAGCCGAAGGCTTGCATAAATGAATTTTTGTTCAAAATCAGTAGGGCAGTGCCATCATCCCTCTTAATGGTCTTTGTGAGGGCATCATAGTGATTTACTAGGTCAAGAAATAGGTCTACATCTAAGAAAACATTAGGAACTAATAACCTAGCCAGACCACATGTCCAAGGGTTTGAAATAGGGATGGGCTTATCAGAATTCTTATAGAAGTATGTGAAAAGAGAGTAACCTGTTGTGCGCAGGGTCATAGCATCTTGAATGTTCTTGTAGTCATCCAGGAGGACACTAGCATCGGCCTTCTTGTTCTGTGTTGAACCTGGCAGAAGATGGAGAAACTCATCAGAGTAACTCAGTTTTCCTTTATATTCCTCTCCACTGCCTCCACTTGTTGAAGCGACGCTCACAGCTCTGCTCATATCTGCAACACCTTGAATCTCTTTTTTCACTTACCAATATTGAAACAAATCTAATTTCCAATATCAGCTGACTGCTCTGAGCACAACGTTCTGCAATTTTAGAATTCTCTGATCAATTTGGATACACTGCAAACTACTCAAAATATCTCTCTCCTAAAAGTTAGCAACTTGGCTCTAAAAACTTGAAAGCACGGTGAAAGAGAATGAATGCACTCTCAACTCCTTATAGCCGTCATTTAGAGTACACAGCTCATAATTTTGAAACATCAGTTCTGCCATTAATTTTCTATGCCGTGAACTTTGAAAAACTTAGCCGTAGTTGCTGAAGTTGACAGGAAATAAAATTTTCAAATATGAATCCTTGGAACAATCATAAAACGTTTAAGAGAGCTAACATGTCACCTTCTAATTCTTTATCTGTCATACATCTCAGCTACCCTTTTTTTACTGTGATCAAAATACGGGCCTGTGATTGGTTGCCGAGCGATTTACTCTGTCACATCAAGAAACTGCCGCCATTTTTTAGATTTTGTGATCAGGCGACCCCGCGACTGCATTAAGTCTCTTTGTCACAGGCCTTTTTCATTAACCATGGTTCCATCTCAAGAGTTGGCAACAATGTACTTTCATAACCTTGGCTGACCTGAGTGATCATCTGGCGATCACGCGACATAACTGAAATCAAAGTCGCGAGAAGTTAACCTTAACTCATCTTCCTTTCTGAGACCTCGCGACTAGCCGTTACCATTAACCTTTACGGTTGTCTCCTTGTCGCTGAATGCTTTTATTCTGTTTGAAGACTATGGAACAACCTTTTAGTCACCCAGTCAGAGATAGATTTAACTTTACCTTAACCTATTACAAGCACCCTTTCTTTACTCATAGTGACTGTGTGATATACCCTAATCGCCAAGTCGGGAGGACTTTTCCCCTGGGACACTTTTCTTTCTAGACATCGTGACCACTGTTGGATCTTCTGACTCTTTTATCTGACAGCTATCATTTAATCGCCAGATGATTAGGCATACCCTTAAATTATTTCCAAACACTGCGACAAAGGGCAAAGCACTTTAGTTTCTTAGTCGCTGAATCCACTTTCTTCCTTCTGGCGGACACGTGATAACTTTTGAATGTCCACCCACCTTGTGACACATGTCACTCAATCATTGGTTCACTTATTTCACACTGGAGAACTGAGTCATTGTTCATTTCTAGCAAAATCCTGACTACACTTTGTTGTAAACCTCAAATGGTTAGTCACGTAGTCTGAGCTGAAATCTCTTAACCGCCATTCTATTATGAGACTACGCGACTGAAGGAAAACTTAACCGTTAGCATTGGCTTGATCTGGCGACAACGCGACATGAAGTAATCGCGAATTCTGAGAAACTTTTCATAACTGTTTGATTTCTTCCGCGATCACCTGACTAACAGTGGGTCCCATCTTTACAAAGCTTATAACAAAGATATCTTGCGACAACCCGACTGAAAGAAATCGCTAAGTCTCAGAATGCTGAAGGAATATTCTAATTCTACACGAGACTACGTGACACAAGGAAAAAGCAAAGTCGGGAAGACATATGGAATATTCGGCTGGGGTAACGTGACGAGGTGACTTGACTTAAAACACATGCCTTTAGTGAATGAAAAAGGTAACGCTGAAACATAAGGCATGGCTTAGGGTTTTAAAATTCATCGTTTAATACTTGGAAAACTAGGGTTTTTCAAGGTTTTTTGCAATTTTGGCAAGGTTTAGACTTGAAACCCTGAAAATTGACAGAGAGAAAGACAAGGAACGAGGAGAATTAGCAAAAACAAGAAATACAACCAACACAAGTGATATACTAAGTAACAATATCTCTAGAAGTGGTCATAAAATCCCATATGGATGATCCTTTTGGGGGGTCTTGGGTGGTGAATATTCTTGAGGGGCTAAGATTATCTAGATACTTCTACTGCATTACTTGACACCACTTATTATTTGATTTAATACACATTTTCCATACTAATTTAACCCCAAATGCTTTATTTCATTTTTCTAAGTCATTGATGCCAACTCCACCAAGAGATTTCACCTATGCCATATATTTTAGTGAGACAAGAGGTATTTTCTTTTCACCATTTATATTCCCAGACCATAGGAATTCTCAAAGGATCTTTTGGATTGTCTAAATCACTGAGGAAGGGGCCTTTAAAATAGAAAGATAGTAGTTAGGAATGGCATCCAATACTGTTTCAATAAGTAGAATCTTCCCTGCAAGTGATAACCATCTGGCTTTCCAAGCCACTATTCTAGATTTGATTCTATTAATGATAGGTGTCGAGAAGTTACTTTTGTTTGCTCCCATGAAAAAAGGTATGCCAAGATACACTGATGGTAGGACATGCGCTGTAAATCCCAAAATGTTGGCTATCCTTGCTGAAATAATTTGAGTTGTATGGAAAAAAATTGTATTTTTGACTTCTCGGCAATGATTTTTTGGCCAGAAGCTTGAGTGTACAGTTCTATGGTTTGTTTGATTTGTTTGGCTTCTTTAACATTTGATGATGTAAGTTTTTCATTACCTTTGACCTTATCAAGGCATATAAATCACTTAATTTTCCTTTTTATATTTTGGCTAAGGTTAATGGCCTTCACTCTCATGGTGTATTTATTGATCCTAATTTCAAGGTGAATGTGATAACTGGAGATCATCTTTTTAATAGATGCTTACAATATGATTTTTTATTATAAATATGATGTTATGATACAAAGTTGCAATGGTTTCCTTTATCCTCCACATGGTTCTATTTATTTTAAATTTTAATTTGGTGGAAAAAATATAGATGTTACCTTCCTTTTGGTCAACCATTGTCTTCCTTGGCTTACCTCCATAAACGTTGTGGCCTCTCCTATTCATAAGTGTTTGAAATTTCCTCATAATGGAGAAATCATGAATTTTAACCATAGTATTTATTAGCCTCCAATACCTCAAGAGTATATTAAACTTGATTCCTTTTTTTTTCCTTGTATGCCTCAACCAACCCAACATCATCATGATAACCTCTTCTGATCATATCAAAACTACAAAATACTAAAGATTTGTGAAATTAGGAAACCTAAGGATATTCCATATCCTTGATATTGATCTTTACTTCTTCTTACACATCCTACACCTTCTATATATTCTTCAGTTCCACTTAAAATATCTAATAATAAATATAGTGTGGTTCCTTTTGTTATTCCTCCTAAAGAAGAAAATAAATTGATGTTGATTGATAATAAACCAAACCCAATTTCCAACTAAATAAAATGAAACCATCATACTTGTGATCTCTTCTATAAAAAATGTCCTAGATCTTGTCACTATTTTTCCCAAAATATTTCTCAACTTAAAACACCTACTAATGCTCTGTTTTTTTTATTAACCTATGCTTGAGCCAAAGGAGGAAGCTAACTTGAAAAGGATAAAATTGAACAAACATGATAACTCTATTCATATCATAGATTCTATTGCAATTAATTTTGATGAAGTTACTCTTGATGATGATTATTTTTATGTTCCTAATGTAAGTACTGATGATATTCATGTTAGTTATTATGATGATATGTGTAATATTATTTTTCTTAATCATAATTTTACAACTATATTTTCACAACAATTATCTATCATTCCTAGTGAAAACCAAAGTGACCCATCTTCAAATAATGATCCTTATTTTAAATTGTCTCTTGTTCTATCTTTCATGCTTTATTTTTCTCCCCTTCCATGTTGTCCACCTATGCTAAACAATATAGACCGAGATGCGGGGTAGGCAATATGCTTGACTAGTTCATCTTGCAGAAAGGGTTTTTTTTTGTGTTTTCCTATTGTAATTTTCTTCCCCAGTAATGTGTTACATGTTGTATATTTTATTTCTATTTATTTAAATGAACCTTGTTTCTATGTATTTTCTTTTCACCATTTATATTCCCAGACCATAGGAATTCTCAAAGGATCTTTTGGATTGTCTAAATCACTGAGGAAGGGGCCTTTAAAATAGAAATATAGTAGTTAGGAATTACATCCAACACTATTTTAATAAGTAGAATCTTCCCTGCAAGTGACAACCATCTGGCTTTCCAAGCCACTATTCTAGATTTGATTCTATTAATGATAGGTGTCCAAAAGTTACTTTTGTTGGCTTCCATGAAAAAATGTATGCCAAGATACACTGATTGTAGGACATGCACTGTAAATCCCAAAATGTTGGCTATTCTTGCTAAATTAATTTGAGTTGTATGGAAAAAAAATTATTCTTGACTTCTCGGCAATGATTTTTTGGCCAGCAGCTTGAGTGTATAGTTCTATGGTTTGTTTGATTTGTTTGGCTTCTTTAACATTTGATGATGCAAGTTTTTCATTACCTTTAACCCTATCAAGACATATAAATCACTTAATTTTCGTTGTTATATTTTGGCTAAGGTTAATGGACTTCACTCTCATGGTGTATTTATTGATCCTAATTTCAAGGTGAATGTGATAACTGAAGATCATCTTCTTAATAGATGCTTACAATATGATTTTTTATTATAAATATGATGTTATGATACAAAGTTGAAATGGTTTCCTTTATCCTCCACATGGTTCTATTTATTTTAAATTTTAATTTGGTAGAAAAACTATAGATGTTACCTTCCTTTTGGTCACAACTTATTTTCAACTGTCCTCCTTCTTATATCAAACATTGTCTTCCTTGGCTTACCTCCATAAAAGTTGTGGCCTCTCCTATTCGTAAGTGTTTGAAATTTCCTCATAATGGAGAAATCATGAATTTTAACCATAGTATTGATTAGCCTCCAATACCTCAAGAGTCTATTAAACTTGATTGTTTTTTTTTTTCCTTCTATGCCTCAACCAACCCAACATCATCATGATAATCTCTTTTGATCATATCAAAACTACAAGATACTAAAGATTTGTGAAATTAGGAAACCTAAGGATATTCCATATCCTTGATATTGATGTGTACTTATTCTTACACTTCCCACACCTTCTATATATGCTTCAGTTCCACTTAAAATATCTAATAATAAATATAGTGTGGTTCCTTTTGTTCTTCCTCCTAAAGAAGAAAAATAAATTGATGTTGATTGATCATAAACCAAACCCAATTTCCAACTAAATAAAATGCAACCATCATGCTTGTGATCTCTTCTATAAAAATTGTCCTAGATCTTGTCACTATTTTTCCCAAAATATTTCTCAACTTAAAACACCTACTAATGCTCTGATTTTGTTTGATTAACCTATGCTTAAGCCAAAGGAGGAAGCTAACTTGAAAAGGATAAAATTGAACAAACATGATAACTCTATTTATATTGTAGATTTTGTTGCAATTAATTTTGATGAAGTTACTCTTGATGATGATTATTTTTATGTTCCTAATGCAAGTACTAATGATAGTCATGTTAGTTATTATGATGATATGTGTGAGCTTATTTTTCTTAGTCATAATTTTACAACTATATTTTCACAACAATTATCTATCATTCCTAGTGAAAACCAAAGTGACCCATCTTCAAATAATGATCCTTATTTTTAATTTTCTCTTGTTCTATCTTTCATTCTTGATGTTTCTCCCCTTCCATGTTGTCCACCTATGCTAAACAATATAGACAGAGATGCGGGGTAGGCAATATGCTTGACTAGTTCATCTTGCACAAAGGTTTTTTTTTTTTGTGTTTTCCTGTTGTAGTTTTCTTCCATAGTAATGTGTTACATGTTGTATATTTTATTTCTATTTATTTAAATGAACCTTGTTTCTTTGTTGGTTCAAGGTGATAAAGAAATTGAAATGGGATAAAATATTCTTCTATTTGTATCTCACTTCTTCTATATGTTGTTACATATTATTTCAAGTACATGTGCCAATATTCAGAAGAGTATTTATTTTTACGGGTGAAAATTCCCACAAAGGTTTATCCCAGATTGGGTTTCCTTGTTAAATATGTTGTCATATGTGTTGTGTTGTTATTATGGATGATAATTTCTTATGGTATATGTTGTTTATTGAGATTAGTTGAGCTATCTTAGTTTCAGTTACTGATGTTATTTGAGATACTGGGTTGAATCAGAGATCTAAGTTTTAAGCTCTAAGATTCAATATTTTCTTATTCACCCCCTTAGTAAACCAAAAATTGATATCAGAGCTAGTGCTCCAATAGATATATGTAAAGGGACTTGAGCTAAAGATCTAAAGATGTATAATAGGGAGGAACCTAAGTTGAAAAAAGATAAATTTTATACATGGCTAAGTAGGATGAGATTCCATGTATCTGGTATTGGAGAATTAAATTATACTGTCTTGAGAATGAGTACTCACCACCACCATATAGACCTTTGACGCTTGATTAGATCATAGAAAAACAAGACCCCACACAAACGATGATAGAGACAGAAGCTACTCTCATCGATATTGAGTTTAATGATCTTCAAGGATATGATATAGGAAAGAAGATGTGGGGTAATATTGCACTATTTTATGGTGGAGATTAACATGTTCAAAAGGCAAAAGCTGAAATGTTGAGAGTAAAGTTTGGAGTAATCAGAATAAAAGGAGAGACTATTACAAAATACAACATTAGACTAAAGGAAATTGTAAGTTCTATTAGAGGTGTTGGAGGACACGTTGAGGAAGAATATGTTGCAAGAAAGTTGTTGAGAAAACTATTACCTATTTATGGCATTTGAGTGGCTGCAATACACTTGAACTAAGATTCATTCCTCAGATGACTATTACCTTGGATACTACAATGGCTAAGCTAAATTATTTTGAGCTGAATGATTTTCATAATAGTTTTCCTAGTTCTTCTAAGATTGAATCTGCATTCAAATCATCTTTGACTATTAGAAAATCAAGAGAGTCTAGATCTAGTGATGGTTATGTAAGTAGTGCAACTAAAATATTTCATAATTGTAAAAAGTGAGCTAGAGGAACTATCTGCTGGAGATGAAAGAAATGAAGTTGATTTTGGAGATTTATGAGCTAGAAGACTACAAAGAGGTAAAGGAAATTACCAAAGTAAGCTACCCTTGGAGAGAGAGAGAGAGAGAGAGAGAGAGAGAGAGAGAGAGAGAGAGAGAGAGAGAGAGAGAGAGAGAGAGAGAGAGAGAGAGAGAGAGAGAGAGAGAGAGAGAGAGAGAGAGAGAGAGAGAGAGA